>OX596263.1:4129262-4238649 GCA_951394255.1 Polyploca ridens
AATTCACGCATCAGAAATAAACAGTACATTGGGTACTTCACTTTGGGTAAATTGCAATGAATGCATCACCACACCAAAAGGAACAGGAAACAAATGCAAGTTAATGTTAAGTCAAGAGGAAAATGCAAGAAACTCTGATAAAAACTACGAACAACAGGTAACATTTTATTTGTGTTAGAATAATTAGTTTATGGGAAAAACCCCTATGCCTTTTTACAATCTACACTACTTATATAACTTTAAGTGTCATTTTCCTTTATTCATATTTAAGAGCACTCAATTTGCCATACTTTTCATACAAAACCTCTGTTCTTATTATGGCGTTGTTAAACATTTTTCGTTAGATGTTTTGAACAAATTAGTATCTTGTGCACTATATCTAGCCGCTAGCACTAGCCTAAAAGTGTGAAACAAATTCAGTAAAAGCCTCCGAAAAACATAGTTTTTGCTCAAATTTTACCTGAATTTTGGCCATATCTAATGTACCTATAAATTTTTAAGGAAAGAAAACATTTAAATACCAGTCTTGCAAATATATTGGAGATTCTAAATAACTAACTTTTTTTTCACAAACTTGTAAGTTTTTTCTAAAGAAGTATACGCCTGGAACAAGTTTTATGATATGCGAAATAATGAATGACGACCTAGCGAAGCGGCCGCGAGTGATCAGCGGAATTTACCGACTGATAACCGACGGCTCTGATGCTGTCTCTCTTTTTTCGCAGTCAAACATTACGTTGGATGAAACAACAAGTTGTTAGACTATGTTTGCGTTGAAGTTGCGCCGGCCACAGAGAGCCGCCTTAACAAAAAAAGCAAAATAAATATTGGGTTGGAGAAAAAGTAATTTCGGTTTTTCCTAATAGATAACTTTGAAGTCGCACATCTCTAGTAATACTTATTCAACGAAGCTATGCTATAGCGCGTTTGAAAGGTAACACTCATAGAACATTTATAAAGATAGCGTCATAAGTTTACACAGTCAAAAGTTATTGTGCTCTGAAAATGAAGATACCAAAAGTTCATTTTCGACATATTTTGCTTTTTTACTTCCGAAAAGGGAAAAATGCAGCGCAGGCTCATCGAAAATTGTGTGGTGTTTATGGTGATGAGTGCTTAAGTGAACGCCAGTGTCAGAATTGGTTTGCTCGTTTTCGTTCCGGAAATTTCGATGTTGAAGATGAATCTCGCCCTGGCCGGCCAATTGTTGATAAAATCGATGAAATTCTTAAAAAAATCGAAGTAGACCGACACATTTCATCTCGTGACATCGCTACGGAACTAAACATCGATCATAAAACAGTTTTGAACCATTTACATAAGACTGGATACCAAAAGAAGCTCGATAATTGGATTCCACATGAATTAACAGTGAACAATTTAATGAATCGTGTTTCCATTTGTGAATCGCTGCTGAAAAGAAACGAAATCGAGCCATTTTTGAAACGAATGATTACGGGCGATGAAAAGTGGATCACGTATGATAATAATGTGCGAAAAAGATCTTGGTCGAAGTCCGGGGAAGCTTCACAGACAGTTGCTAAGCCCGTATTAACGCCAAGAAAAGTGATGCTGAGTGTTTGGTGGGATAGGAAAGGAATTGTTTATCATGAACTGCTCGAACCTGGCCAAACTATTAATTCGACTCTCTACTGTCAACAACTAATGCGATTGAAGCAGGCGATTGAAAAAAAACGGCCAGAATTGATTAATAGGAAAGGCGTTGTCTTCCATCACGACAACGCTAGACCACACATCTCCTTAGTGACTCGGCAAAAATTGAGAGAATTTGGCTGGGAAGTTTTGATGCATCCACCGTCCAGCCCGGACCTTGCCCCGTCCGACTACCATTTATTCCGGTCTTTACAAAATTCTCTTAATGGTGTAAAGCTGGATTCAAAAGAGGCTTGTGAAAATCATTTGGTTCAGTTTTTCGCCCAGAAAACTCAGAACTTCTACAGTGACGGTAGTATGGTTTTACCAGAAAAGTGGCAAAAGGTCATCGATCAAAACGGCACATATATCATTGATTAGAGTTTAAAATTTATATGAATAAATTCGCTTTGAAAAACATGAAAAAAACCGAAATTACTTTTTCCCCAACCTATTATTTATTGAAAAATTATTGCTGATTAACTGCATAATTATACAGATTTGTGAGTAATCTTGTACAGATCATTTAAAAAACTTTTAAAGAACTCTTCAAGGACACATTGTCAATCTCCCCGATATCCCAAATGTTCATAGGCGACGGTAACGAGTTGCCATCAGGTAGATCGTCTGCCTGTACTTGACATACACTGAAAAAAATGATCTACAAAACTAGTTATGTAAGTTGTCGTTTTTTTGTCGGGAAACTAACTTTAGTTGTCGGGAAACTAACTTTAGTTACATTTAATCAAATAATTTAGTAACGAACCAAAACTAGTTTTGTTATTGGTAAGTTTAGTTCGCAAGTCACTCTGCTTAGGTTATCGTAAAATTTTGTGTTACTGTTAAATAAAATTTTGTAGTCACTTGTAGTCAATTTTTTTTCAGTGTATTAACACAAAAATACTGAAAGAGGAAAAGACTGAAAGAGAAAAATACATTACCAGAGAATGCGTATCCGACACGTGTTAATATTGGGCTATTCTCGGAAACCGCTAATCCTATTGCGATGTGACTTTTACAGGAAGGTTCAATATTTTCTTAGGCATAGCTTAGTGAAAGTCCCATCATAATCAGATCAGCCGTTTCCGTCATTTGGCCAATATAAACAATTGTCAGAAACGCAGTCTCGGCGGCTGCACTGGTACAGAAACAATTCGGAAGTAGGTATATTATTATCTTTTCAACACACTTGCTCGTAAAGTGACATTATTGCACAGTGATATGTGTGTAGACCAAGCATTCTTGCTTTAAACGGGTAAAATGGTTTGACAGTTCACCGCTGTCAAAAAAAAAAACTTGCGCGCCATATTTGTTAACGTTCTCATTGTGTGGTTGATTATTATCAAAAAATGTACCTACTTAAAAAAATACAAGTCTGTTTCTTTTTCCTCGCAAGTATGTTGTAAAACGTCGTATGACACGCATGTGCGTAATAATCAACTTTGCACACATGTATCTTAATGTACTATTATGTAATAGGTACCTAAAGAAGTGAGATATTTTTGAAACAGCCTGATTAGCCACAGTTATAGTTCGATGACAAAATATTGTAAAATACTAAAATTACATGAAATCCTAAAGGCGATAGAGAAAGTGTTAAAACTGTACATTTGCCGCAGGCGGGAAATAAAACAATATAAACAAAGGAAACGCGATAATTTGTAAAACCGCTACAGCACGTCAAAACAACGTGGCTCGAACCTAGTACAACTATGGATATTTGTAAACATCGGTTTTTCCTGTGACCACAGCAGCTATATACGTTTAATTAGTTTTATAATAAACCGGTAACTTTTTTTGGTTATCAACAGAATTCCCCAGTTCGTTATTTTATTTTTAAACATATTTTTAAGGAATATTTATCACAATACTATCGTTTTCTGTATGGAATAAATACTCGTTTCAATAAATAATTCCTTATTTATTTTTTTACAGTGAACAATGTGCCTCAAGGTCGAATGGCTACAAAAATGTTCACTATCAAAAATATACACAAACAGTAACAGTTATAGAGCTATTATATATACATGTATGTTATACATAACGGTAAGTGTTACCGGTGCGGCGGATTGGACACGGACCAATGTTTATTTATCAATACATTTGATGAAGGATAACGGGTGTAAGTGAATCAATTGAATTGTAAAATGGATCTTAAGAAGCACTTTATTCATTCCAATTATACAGATAGACGAAAATAGCAGTATAAATAATAAATTCGTTCTATTTTGTAATGTTGCTGTAGGACAGTTATTTATTTGACCGAGCAAGCGAAGCGAGTGAAGCGTCACCGTTTCAGATTGGACAAAATTGCTTTCGTATGTCCGTATGTCCGAAGGATGTCTCTCGCCGTCGGACTTACAGGGCCAGTAGACAAGATGGTTATCGACAATCGTCATCGTTAGTAAACGATCAACCTTTGTATGGGATTGACATAAGAGATTGTTATCGACAATCTTCATCGTTAGTAAACGATCAACCTTTATATGGGATTGACATAAGAGATTGTTTGAGTCTTGTCTAGGGGAACTGGTCGCATAACTTAACCGATTCTTGTGAAATTTTGTGAGCAGATTCGGTAATTATATGGTCTTTTGTCGAGGCAGTTTTTGACGTCTGACTCGACTCGACTCGACGAATTAATGGCATACATTGAGGAGTTTTCTTATGATACCTCTATGCTCAAAATACCTGTCAAACTGTTGTTAATTCGAACCAATTTGAACCTTAAGAACACGGTTTGACAGGTATTTTGACCATAGAGGTATCATAAGAAAACTCATCATCATTTTGCCGAGGTCTACAACTCACAGACGTGATAGTTTTTGTACCTGAGAGTTGCTATCACACTATCACGGCGTTGCATGTGGGGCTCTTCTTCTGAATGGAGACCCATCTCCCTCTATAGCTGATGGGAACCACCGAGGGGTTTTAGTTTTTAGCTGTTAGGAGGCATGCTCCTCTCGCGGGCGATCGGGTTACCAATGAGGGTTTCATGACAAAAAAGAAAAGTTATTTAAGGTTGCTACTACTAGTAGTATACTTACACAGAGGAAGGGGCATTGAATATTATGGTGAAGGTCGTCTTGAGCTTGAGTTGTAGGTGAAACAATACATCGAGCGAGAGGAATTAAGATTATTTTGGGAGAGGTAGAGCATAGCGTTTATTCGCTCAAAGAGCAGCTGGACTGGGGAAATACCTCCACCTTACAGAATACCGCAGCCAAATAACTGTATGTTGTGTTCCTGCGCGGGAGTAAGGTCGCGAGCTCATTGGGATCGGGGAAAGGTCGGTAACGCGTGAGCGATGCTTCGTGTGTTGCAAGCGTCCATATGGCTACGATAACCGCTTACCGTCAGGCGGGCCATATGCTTGCTTGCCGACTTAGTGTGGCTTGTTTGTAGGGAACCTTTTTGTATTCTCCTGGCTGGCTACCTCCCCCATGTTGAAAATTGGTCATGTTCCAGCAGCTGATCTTAAGAGCGTGCTCTTTTTGAGGTGTTGTGACTTCATCTGCCACATCGACACCTGCCAATTTGGATTTTTTTTTTTTTTTTTTTTTTATACCACTTAGGTAGCAAACAAGCATACGGCCCGCCTGATGGTAAGCGGCTACCGCAGCCTATGGACGCTTGCAACACCAGGGGTGTCACTCACGCGTTGCCGACCCTGCAGAAATCTCTTCAGACCCTTTTTGAAGAACCCCATGCTGTACTCCATTGGGAAAACCACGGCAGGGAGCTCATTCCACAATCTGAGCGTCCGCGGAAGGAAGCTCCTTTGAGACCGCACAGTTCGAAACAATTCTGGTTTCAATATGTGAGGATGGACTCCCTGTCGATGGCGAGAGTTGCGATGGTAGAAGGTGGCCGTGGGCATCATCTTAAACAATTCTTCAGAACACTGTCCGTTGTACAAGCGGTAGAATACACATAAGGAGGCAAAGTCTCTCCTCAGACTGAGGGGCTCTAAACCGTTTGTGAGCTCGGGATCGTCAACTATTCTAGCAGCACGTCGCTGAACCGAGTCTAGAGGCGCAAGCTGGTATCCAGGTGCTCCCGCCCACAGATAACAGCAGTACTCCATATGAGGCCGTACTTGCGACTTATAAAGTTGCAGCCTTTGCCTCGATGTGAAGTACTGCTTCGCTTTGTTGAGCACTCCGAGCTTTTTGGATGCCAGCTTAACCTTGTCTTCTAAGTGACTACGGAACAAAACGTCGCTAGAAATGTCGACGCCAAGGATCCCAATGCTGTTACTGATGTTCAAGGACGTATTCTGGAATTGTGGAGCCACAGACCATGGGGTTTTCTTAGCGGTGAACGCGCAGGCTTGAGTCTTGGTGGGGTTGAAATGGACTAGGTTTAGTCGACCCCAATCGGAGACACTAGTTAGTGTACTCTCGATTTCAGACAACAGCCGTTCGCGGCTTTCCTCCACCTCGGAACGAGGGATATTAGCACGGCCCGTATAATGAGCGTCCCCTGTACTGTCGTCTGCATAACAATGAATGCCGTCAATAGACAGCATATCATTGATATGCAGTAAGAACAATGTTGGGGACAGCACAGACCCTTGCGGGACGCCGGCATTTATGTCCATGCTATCGGAGCAGCTACCGTCTACGACGGCTCTTATGCATCTGCTGGACAGAAAGCTGGCGACCCATTTGCATAGTCCTTCGGGAAGCCCGTATGCTGGTAGCTTCGCTAGGAGACCCCGGTGCCAGACCCGATCGAACGCCTTCGCCACATCTAGGCTCACTGCCAATGCCTCACCTTGACTCTCGATGGCGAGAGACCAACGCTGTGTGAGATACACTAGAAGGTCACCAGCCGAGCGACTGTGGCGGAAGCCATATTGTCGGTCGCTCAACAAATCGTGATCCTCTAGGTATCTCAGGAGTTGCCTGTTGATCACTCGCTCCATGACTTTAGAGAGAAGGGACGTGATGGCGATAGGCCTGTAATTCGTCGGGTCCGATCTATCACCCTTTTTGGGCACTGGGTGCACGTGGGCAGTCTTCCACGAAGTCGGGACTTTCATTTTGGTGAAGGAAAGCGCGAAAAGACGCGTTAGTACAGGACACAATTCAGGAGCACACCGCTTCAGCACCACTGCCGGTATGCCGTCTGGCCCGCTCGACTTATGGACGTCCAGAGAAAGCAATTCTCGCCGGACTTCCCGTTGGGTAATGCTTATCTCCGGCATGGAGGTGTCACACTGCGGGATGGTAGGCGGTGTGGCACCACCGTCATCCAAAGTCGAGTTCGAGGCAAAGAGAGAGCCCAGAAGATCAGCTTTCTCCTTTGCACTATGGGCCAAGTTTCCGTCCGGCTTACGGAGTGGTGGCAAGGACGACTGGCAAAAGTTTCCTTCAGCAGCTTTGGCAAGAGACCAAAACGCGCGACTTCCAGAGGGAAGGCTAGTCAGCCTCTCGCCAAACCTGCCGACGAAATCGAACTTAGCCCTGGCAATCATTCGCTTACTGAACCTCGAGGCAGCGTTAAATTTGCGTTTCGCATCAGAGATTTTAGGGTCCTGACTAGTTCGGGCCGTGGTCCAAGCCTCATACAAAGTCTGCTTATTTTGTCTAGCATCTTTGCAGGGCCGATTAAACCACGGTCGTTTCTTCACCCCTGCAGCCACAAGCGGGTTTGGTATAAAACATTCCATTCCCGCCAGTATCGCCTCAGCGACGGCAGCTGCACAGGTGTCAGGATCATCTGATGCGAAGCAAAGCTGTCTCCACGGGTACGATGCGTAGAAGTCTCGCAATCCATCCCAATCTGCCGACTTGTAGTGCCATACTCGTCGCCTTCCGGAAGGCCGGGGCGAATCAGGTCGGGCGCATGGCACTTGCGTCCGGACGAGACAGTGGTCCGATGATCCAAGTGGCGCATCCACTGTCACTGCATAGTTGTCCGGTCGCGTAGTCAGCAGAAGGTCCAGTAAGGAGCTAGTATGGCTCTCAATATCTGGGATTCTCGTAGGAGAAAGAACCAGTTGTGAGAAGCCATAGGCCAGGGCAAAGTCGTGAGCAGTCCTCCCCGCGAAGTCAGTGGACCGAGAACTAAGCCACTCAACATGGTGAGCGTTGAAGTCTCCTAATATCACTAACTCTGCGGAGGGGTACTGCTCCAGTACTTTGTCAGTCGTCAGTTGCAGGTGCTCAAATAACCGTTGTGTGTCCTTATCACCGCTGTGGGACCTGTAAAGGCACGCGTAAACTTTGGTGTGGCCACCGTGATCTACGCGCGCCCACAAAATCGACAGGTCCCGGTCTTCTAGGCCTTGGAGACGTCGACAGCAGATATCCTCCCTGACGTACATACACACCCCGGCACGGCGCACAAAGTTGTGCTCCAGCTTGTACCCGGGGTAGTGTAGATACGATGTATCATCAGGGCAGGATATTTGCGTCTCCGTAAGAAAAAGCAGAGTCGGCTGGGCAGTCTCTAGATGTTGGTGGACTGCATTGATGTTCGAATGAAGACCCCTGATATTGCAAAAGTCCATAGATAATATGGACGGGGAAGCCGCTGAAAAACGTTTTCTTTTATTGTTTCGTCTGGCCATTGTTAAAGGAGTTGAAGAGAGTTTTTGAGAGGAGTCGCTATGCCGGCAGCGGAGGGGACAAAGCACAGTGTCACTCCGACAGAATGCTGCTCAGGTGATACAGTTTGTTGATGCGGCAGCTGGAAGGGCCCCCGGTCCCCCCCTGATACAGTCGGCCGGGTCCACTCCGGTCTCCTCCTCCGGCACGACCAACTGCACCAAGGATTATGCGCAAGGCGGCGGGTCAGCCTCCCAGGGCGGAGATTATGTGGTCCCTGGGTTCGGGACCCCTACAACCTGCGGGCGGCCAGCGGACAGCCGTTTCACCGGGTCTCCCTAGCCGCCGCAACAACAAACCGTGCCTGCTCAGCCCTACGTCGGTACCACACCGTTGGTCCCCACACACTGCCAGCACAGCGCCTCCTCATGGAGCTCTGGCGACCTTACTCACCGCAGGAACACAACACCACATTAAAGTGGTGTTATTTGGCTGCGATCTTCTGTAAGGCGGAGGTACTTCCCCAGTCGGGCTACTCCGAATTTCGAACGAGAAGACCCGTTATGCCCTACCTCTCTTAAAATTATATGTAATTCTTAGGATTGTGGTTAAACAATTGTTTATCAAATTAAAAAAAAACCTGGGACATTCCACACACGGCTATTTGATCACCAAATAAGCAGAGCTTGTACTATGGAAACCAGATAACTGATATACTACTTTTTTGCTTGTAAATACATACTAATTGCACCTAGAGGACTTGCAGACATGAAAAAAGAGCTCTACATTAAATATAACATTCGAAAAACGTTCAATCAATAGCAGCCATTAATCATTTTTGACAGGTAATAACAAAACTAATAGCATTTTCCAAGGAAACAATTTCCATTCAAACTAGACATTTTAACGGAGATATATTGTATACAATGACTTCGTAGAATACTTGAACTGAAGGAAAATACAAATTCTCGAAAGCATATACAGGATGGATACGACAATAAATGAATTCACGTAAAGTACATATACATGCAACCTTCCGAACCGGTATTAGAGTATTAGAGTCAGACTTTTCATAAGTGCCTGCGAAGGTTTATTTGAATAAATGATTTTGAATTGAATTTTGAATTGAATTGAACAACTTTTACTATGGGACCAACATCGTAATAATATAGCTTTTCAAACAAAAGGTAGGCTAAAATGTATGAAAAGCTGTATTTTTTGGGATGTTGGTCCCATAGTAAAAGTTGTTGGTATTTATTAGTACTTTACGTAATTTCGTTTATTATCGTATCCACCCCGTATATGTAATACTGAGAACAATTACCAAAATATTTCTCAGAATTCAGTATGTTCATGACCCAAAACGCGCAGTCGCTGTATTTTACTGTAAGTTATTCCCCGTTTGATTCCCATTTCGTCATTATGATATAATTGTACATGAACTAAAATAAATGGTACATGATCATAAATCTATATGTTTATGTATTCTTGTTGCCAAGAAATCTATGTATTTTGATATAATGTATTTTATTGGAGGGCGTTGGACTTGTGTCAACTTTTCATAGAATCGAGTTATTTAAATGGAGTAAGGTTTGAACTACACTGGTCGTTTTTTAATCGCACTTGCGATTTGTGCAATTTCACATCACCATTGTTAAACTATTAATATATCTCGCTTCACTATTGGCACATGACCTAAATGTAAGGCTACAGAATGTCGAGGACGGGGATGGAACATGCACGCCCAATCGAAGTAAACTGTAGAACTACTCGATAGTAGACTGACTAACTATCGAAGTAGACTGACTCGATATATAAGTAAACTAGCTGTCTCGCGCGGTCCGAACCGGTATTAGACTTTTCATAAGTGCCTGCGAAGGTCTATTTGAATAAATGGTTTTGAATTTTGAATTGAATTTTGAAAAGGCTGCTCTTCACTGTTACCCTTTAAAGTTACTAGGTTATATGAATCTGGAAACATAGATACTAGAAGACACTAAACAGACAGCATCGCCACACTTTTCACGATATAAGATCGAAGTTTATAATGTCGAGATTTATTTAGTAGTAATATTACCGCAGCCCAATGATATTATAATAGAGATATGCTACCCTCATACTAAGCGGCGTTCAGTTATTGTTGAATTAGTTGAATGAGTTAGATAATACGGAACGTATGGTATAGAAAGAGATAGTTATATGTAGCAGCTAAGCAAAATTACGACAATTGTCTGAATTTGTCTGCAACAATTAGTATGCGTTAATGCGATATCTACCTCTTTTTATTATAATATCATTGACCGCAGCCAGTAAAAAAGTTTACGGGCGTTTAACGCTACGTTACCTAGTCTGCGGATAAAAATCGCTTCATGTGTGTTATGCCTGAAGAGAAATAGAGAAACTTGGTGCGCCCAGACACATTTACATGAGGCGGTGCCTCCCTGTCTGCGTCTATTTGTCTGCTTTCGTAATATAGCAGTCTAGCCTTATAAAGCTGTTTAATCCTGTTTTATATCTAGGTATGTTATCCTGTCTAGGTTATATTGTAGCTTTTGGACTGATGTTTTGGTTCATCACTATCTAAATTAGTGTTTTAAGTCATCACTTATACAATAAAATCCCCTGATGAAGAAATTAGATTTAGAAAGAAGATTTATAGACAATAGACAGAATTTATTTTATTTGACGACTAATCATGGATGATCCTAGAAACGTGGTGGTAAAAATGTGGGTAGTGGGTATTTTCTGGGCAAGGGTGATATTTCATATACCCCGCGAATCGCTCCTTATGGTCTATGATCAAACCCAATAAACGCTTAAAAATCTATATCATTAGAACATATGGTAACTATCAGGATTTTTTTAACTCTACGCCTATGCTACGAGCAAGTATTCTGTTTCTCAGAAGATGAACGAATGAAACATGGGGTTTTGGGAAAGTCCTTAAAAGAGATACACTTTCCTCAAGACTTAATCCGGCTACTTTTCCTGACTATAACAATCAAACCAGATATTTAATATTCGTCGTAAGTTCTTTGTTTCAACTCAAAGTTATGTTTTAATGTGATTAAGCAGGCACCTAAGAAACAAAACCTATGTAATCTCAACACATGATTTTAAAAAAACAGATTTATTTCCTACACGACCCTCACTCTCTATATAGACCAACGCGACAGATGACATTATAGTTACACCAATCGACACCCAAAGACGTTTTGACTTCGTGCGTCATAAAAAAATAAAAATAAATTGCAAAGGTCACGCGGCCGCCGCGCCGTCTCTAAACCGTGTATATTTTAAGATTACCGTGACCACGTTCGACAACATAGTGTTAAAACAGTACAACAAGAAATATATTAGGCGTGGGCGTGTCTAATTATAATAATATGTCAAAAGAAAACTTTGGAACCCTTTCTAAGTAGGTATATTGCGCGACCGTAGAGTTTACGTATTTAATCTGTGTTAGAGTGTGGAGATTTGGCATAGAGTTTATAAGAATAAGGAGTGAAGAAAGGTAAAACTTATTTAATAATTCAAACTTTAAAACTTAATGAACTAAAGTCAAAATTCAAAATTCAAAGTCATTTATTCAAATAGACCTTCGCAGGCACTTATGAAAAGTCTGACTCTAATACTCTAATACCGGTTCGGAAGGTTGCATTTGCTGAGAAGAGCCGGCAATAAACTCAGCAATTACTCTTTTCAAAACAAGCTTAGATTCATTACATAATATTTCTAATCGCACTGACAACAATTGCGTGCCCCGGCGAGGCGGCAAAACTACAAAGTAGACTGAATCTATATTTAATTTAATAAGTAAATAAATAAATGGCAGACCAGCCCCCACAAGCAGCACTTGTTCAGTCAATCGAATTTCAAACAGTCGCTAGGCGACCACTAGTATTAATTTTGCCGCGAAAATGACAAATCAGATTTTGTTTATGGCAACTTTAAAGAGGGCGGACTCATGCCGGAAGAATTGGGGCGTTGATCCGAAATTTGTACGCAAATTATATGAATCATCGTCACATACTACGCAACGTCTTTATCGGACTGTCTGTTCATTTGCGTTTTAATATCTCTAGAACAAACTAGGAGGTTCCTTAAAAAGGTTTTAGGCTATGCATCATTTTGATGTGTGACGAAAGGAAGCTGGGACTTTTTGGCGGGAACTTGCAGAGTGACGTAGCATTTTCGTTAATATTTTCATAAATTCGTGTATTTTGAGTTTTATTATGTATTTTCGGTGGTATTTTACCTAATAAAGATCATCCATGTGCACCTGTGAAGTGAAATTAAATGAATTATGTGAATCGTGATTTTTCAAGTTGTCTCAAAAAGTCCGTGAAGAGTTTTAGTACAATGACCACCATTGTAGTAAAACATGACTTTTATGGACGGTGACTGACTGAGGACTTTATGTGAAAGGGATTTATTGTGACTGGAAACTATAATATAACTCGACACTGGCAGAAATGAGCCCTAATTTGGGCTTGGTTGCCAAACTTAAAAAGAAGAAGAAGAAGAAGAAAGGAAGCTGCACAGAGGTTATTTCAGTGTAACAATTCAGAAAGAAAAAATACCATGCCTGTGGAGCAGCAGGCATAGACTAGTAACGCATTCAATAACATTTAACGGTTAATTTTGTAATAAGAAGTGTTTTTATTTCATAATTATTGTGTTTACGTTTTGATTCGAGACATTTCTGTTAAATTGTTATGATTCTTATTTTTAGTAACAATTACCGGTTTATTGTTTAAAAACATGAATCAGTGTTGTTATTTCGCATTGTTTGTCCAGACTAACTACGCCTGTTTACGTTTTATTCCAAGAATAATATTTTTTATTTATCAACTTTATATTAAGGCCATTCTTATCGACTCTACTAATTAATGGTAATTAAAAAATGTTTTATTTTCTCTCACAATCCGTTCCAAAGAAACACATATGACAAATATTTTTTTATGAATTTGGAATGTTTTACCAACATCGTTTTTTTTTTAATTTTAGCAGACCTGTCATACAATCACTTTTGTTTATTTGCGCATTCGTACGATCATGGTACGATCGTATATCCTTAATCTATGGGTACGATTGACAAGAGAGAGGCTGTCAGCCTTTCTCTGTCATGAATGAAATTGACATTTAATTTATTTATTTATTTATTAAAGGACAGCCAACCGCTACATATCTTACTTATGTACTAAGATTTAGATTGTATGCTTACAAACGAATTATAGGCTATCACAACTTAAATATAAATTATAACGCGAGCAGAGCATTCACAGAACAGTTTCCTACATTGTAATAAAAATATATATAGATAATATGAAAATAAATATATATTATAAATATAAATGAGGACAAATATATATATATATTTAACACGAATACAACTGTAGTCTTTAAGAAAATGTCATATTAAATAAGATTTACTTTTAACAAAGCAGAGAAGCTGAGAAGCTTGGGGGCCTCCATATCCTCACCATACGCGTACGCTACCAATCCCCACTCTGAACCACTAGCCCTGCGAAAATATAAGTTTTCTTGGGATCAGTTACACAGCATCACCTATAGCAAACCACTAGGATTCAGAGGGAACTCACACACATCACATCTGTGGTTAATTGCCTCTTGAAATACTACTACGCCCGTACAGCAACAGGCACACAAAATCCATTACCGGTTTTTTTCTTTGTTTGATCATGATTATGAGTCTGCTATCTTATATTCGTTAGTGGTATTGGATCAAAATCTAGAATAAAAAGAACTTTTTTAATAAAGCAAATAAATTGTCCTTTTAAATACTTATTAAGTACTTGTACTGAGACAAATTTGAGTTTAAATTCATATCTACTCTGAAACATAAACCTATATTTTGCCGTGAGAAAGTATGAACCAAAGCATAATTTTGAAGTCTCTGAATATCAGCGATAAGGTTGAAAATCCAAACTCAACATCACGTGTAGGTATGGAATACTGCCAACTTGTGTACGCATCGGTTTGACACTCAACAGGGGCATTAATTGACGCTCTCCAAGAATATCTTTGATCTCACACGTAAAACCGTGAAACGACCGGCTTGATTTATAGTATTCAGCGAAAAAACTCATTTATCACCGTGAAAAAATGAAAAACTACTTTTTAACGTTGTAAATATTGTCAATAGCGCGTGGAGAGCATATCCTGACATTTATTAGACAATTGACGGTCTTTTTATAAAGCGTGTTATAAAATATGATAATGAACGCACTTGGCTTTTAAATTGGTTGTAAATGAAATAAAAATTAAAATAAATCTTATTACAATGATAAAAACAAGATAAAAAGTATTCTGATTTAATACGTTTATTTTTTATTTTTTCATCATGGCTCACCACACGGCTTGTATATTTTGCCAATGTCGAGTACCTAATATTAGTATCAATTCGATTTATAAGTTCCAGTTTGTTCTTGTCGCAATAAATCACTTTCACATTAGTGTCCTCAGTCAGTCACCGTTCATAAAAGTCATGTTTTACTACAATGGTGGTCATTGTACTAAAACTCTTCACGGACTTTTTAAGACAACTTGAAAAGTCACGATACACATAATTCATTTTATTTCACTTCACTGGTGCAAGTGGATTGAACTTTATTGGATAAACACCACCGATAATATGCAATAAAACTCAAAATAAACTAATTTATGAAAATTAAAACGAAAACGCAACGTCACTCTGCAAGTTCCTGCCAAAAAGTCTTTGAGTACGTTTATTTATGACACGTTCTTGTTAATTAAATTCGCACAAAAGGCAGGCAAAGGATCAGAGCCATGCAACCTAGTTGTGACACTATAACAATGATAGCTATGTTCTATTTTTTTTCTCTACTTTGTTTATTATTCTGTTGATGGAGGTTAATGATGTGAAATAAAACGGTCTTGTTTGTTTTCACCAATTAATCTGGTACTAACTTTAATGATGACCGTTTTAAAGGTAGTTTGATGGTTTAAGAAAGGCTTGGCCACCGATTTCCATGTTTTCGACATTGATGTCGCATTAGACATTTGCGGAAAAACATGGCGAATATCTTTATACATTCATTTTGATAGAAGTCCGTTATTATTTCGGCAAATGTCTAATGCGAAATTGATGTCGATGGCCCTGAGAAGATCACCAACTAGGCAGAGATACTACGGTAAAGATACTACTGTAGTCATATTTCCTTCTTGCAATAATGGATTAAAGTTTGATTTTACGCAGGGCTTGGATGTTCTCATCTTCATCTTATGTCATCGCAGAGACAATCAAGGGCCTAAAGTTAACCAATCATAACCCTAACGCCTTACCCGACATTTATCGGTAACTGATAATATCCGGCCAACTAAGCAAAGCAACGCTTCTTTTCAAAATAACGTCTCCAGGCGCTTAAAATTGACGTTATAAATAAAAACGCATTAAACATATTATGAAATCAATGGGGACCATCAACCATGACAAAAGGACAGCTGCATAAAATTGCATTAATTCATTCATTAACGTTCATTGGTCGATTGCCCCCTCATGGTTTGCACGCGACCGGACGTTTCATTAATAATGTATCATATTACTTACGGTATATTTTACTTGATGTTATAAATTAAACAGATCACAATAAGATTGGTGAAAAAATAATTGGACTGTTTTACAAAAAAACTTAAACTGACTTCAAAGTACACTAAGTAATCAAATCCTGATCTGATGACAATGGGACCAAACGGGAAGTGTACCCTTTCAAATAAAAAAAGAATTTTCCAAATCGGTTAATAAATGACGGAGTTACGAGGTAACAAAAAAAAAAAAAAAAAAATACATTCGAATTGAGAACCTCCCCTCCTTTTTTTAAAGTCGGTTAAAAAATGAACGATATTATTAGATCTGTTATTGTTATAGATAAAACACATTTTACGGCGGTTAATAAAGCTGTTATATCCTGCTGCTATCTTATCTGCTATTTTTGGATTAATTGTCAATAAATAAACGATTTCCCTACATCACTGAAACATCATCAGTAAACACTAAATTAAGGTTATTCTAGTGTTTTGTAAATAAGGAAAACACTTAAAAGACTTTTTCCTTGAAAATATACACTGGCGCGGAAAACGTTAGAGTTAATGTAAATATTTATAATACATTAGCTAGAAATTTGTATTGATATTTTTTCGTATAAAGTCGATGGTTTTATTATAGGAAAATTTAATATAAATATGAACACTATGATTTTGATGGTTTTATTAACATACATTTTGCAATGAAGAGAAAAATATCTCGTTTTAATTCAGATGTTTAATAGATAGAGATGCGGCAGTATTGAAAACCTTTTACACTAAAAAACTGAAAGCTTTTAGAAACAATCAAACTTTCGCATTTTTTTATTCACACAACAATATTTTAAGCAAATATAACGTTTAAATATAATAAAAACTATATGTTATTTTTACACTAATGGTTATTTTACAGCATCTACTTTCTAATTCTGAATTTCACTGCAATAAATAACGTTTTAAAAATATTATACATCACTTTTTAAAGTGTGTTTATTTTAATGAAATAATGAATACTAAAATTATAATTCGTGAAATGTTATAACCGTAAATTTAATAATGTTTAAGTATAATGCTATAATTCATTACATTTGAAACGTATACGAGTATTTAATGCTTTTTTTAAACGATATCTGTTACATTTTAAACAATTTTACACTAACTACATCAATTTTATCCATTGAGCTATTATTACGTATACAGAAGCTATCATAAGTAAAGGTTATGTCCCATTTTTTTAAGAGTCAAATAACATTTTCTTTGGCGCTGAAACAATAATTAGTCGTATAAACATACAGTAGACACACGTAGCGCTGTCAGAAAGCTTTTAGGAGTATTATTCTTGCAAACACAGTGATTTTCACGGCGCTTACGCGTTTCGTTCATCGTTCTACAACAACAAATGTGGCGGGATGGCCTCACTTGAACGGAACATTGTTGTTATGTGTGGCGTCTTCTCTATACGTAGAAATAATAGCTCAATGATTTTATCACGGTGTTTGAGTAGATTTATTTTGTTTTGAATTAAAACTAAATAAAATAGATGACTCGTACAAAATCTACCATACGTTATAAGAGTATTTTTATACAGAGCTTTTTTGCAGCAAAAATAAATAGGTAGATAATCAAGATTCATGAGAATATAAAACTCTACTGATGCTCATTTATTCATAACGCATGAGTTTCAAAATGTTCAAGACGTTGGTGTGAGTGTCTCATGAGAATGTGTGGTGACTAATCGAAATTATACCTTATTTATACTACTAATGTAGAAACCAAGCATAGGACCCGCCTGATGGTAAGCGGTTGCTGAATAGCCTCTAGACAACACCAGGGGTTATCACTCACGCGTAACCGACTATACAAAAATTTCTCAAAATATCCCGCATAAGTGGTTTCCTATCCTTTTTAGGGTTCCGTACCCAAAGGGTGCCAAACGGGACCCTATTACTAAACCTCTGCTGTTCGTTAACCCGTCTGTCTGTCTGTCAAGTAACAAGTATCTCATGAACCCGTTACCAGTAGTAGGTAGACAGATGACATTTTCATAGGATGTGTCTTTCTACTGCTGCTATAACAAGAATTAATAAAATGCAAGAATAAAATTAAATACAAGAAATTTTTATTATGATATTTTTTATAAGTTCTTCAAAACTCCTCAGTATGACCTTGGCATACACCAAGTTCAATTAAAACAGCCATCACAAAATTAAAAATGTAATACCTAATAATACCTATGTATTCAACAAATTCAATTAGACATTGTAACGTAACGTTACTCCCTCGAGTGCCAAATTGTGGCGCTAACGACAGATACCAGACACGGAACACGCCCCGAACTCCAATTAGCAGACATTGCTATAATCACGTTAAACTAAACAACCATCGCTATTTGTCAACAGTGTTCGCAGAAATTAGTCTGTTAATATAATTTGGCAATACATCAAATAGGTGTTCATATCTGTTTACTATTAGTATTGTGGCTTTGGGATTGAGTGAAATATTGCCGAGATATTGTGTTGCGGTATTCCCCTGCCTGTCGTAAAATATGACTAAACGGGGTCATTTAGGGTCGTAGGCAATCAGGGTGGGGGTCCAGGGCCAGCAGACAAATGTTTATCGACAATCGTCGTTAGTAAACGATCAACTTTTGTATGTGATTGACATTTCAAATCGAAATATCACGTGATTTTTAACAATCTCTTATTTCAATCCCATATAAAGGATGATCGTTTACTAACGATGACCTAACGATGACCTCGGTCTAGGGGGGCCGAGCGCTCAGATGCGACCCCATGAAAGACGATGGGTTTATGTGGCTCCTCTACAGCGCAGATAGCGACCACCGTAAAGTTTTAGCTAGTACAAGACCGACATAATCTGGCCTGGTTGCTCGTCCCGGTGTGGTCAGGAAGGCTATGAGGATCTCCCCACATAAAATATGGTTCATATAATCGACTATTGTCTATGCCCGCTGTGAGCTTACCACGTTCGATCTTCAAACTCAGGTCTATACATAGTAAAAACCTTTTCCACCCATAACGGGTTGTAGTACCTTGATTTTGACATTCAATAAATCCCTTTTAAGGTCTTTACTCTTTAAATCTCAGACTGGTTGGCTATTGACAGCCGTAATGCGTCATACTTTGTTTAGGTCCATAATATTTTTTTCCTTATTTTTGTATTCAAGTTTTCAGTCGGTCATTTTAATTAATGATTTTGTTTATTGTTTACATAAGTAAGTTGTACGTACTGTCGACACAAGCTACGCGCAACGCATTACTCACTCTCACATGATTTTTTGCTAAAAATACTACCTATATAAATACTATAGATATAAATAGAAAGGGCACTCACACACCCCGGTGTTTATTTTTATTTATTTATAGAATAGAATAGAATATTATTCTTTATCGAGTACCTCGTGAGCTAGTGTGGCAGGCTTTTCGCGCATAAAATGTGCCAGAATAGTACATTGAACTCATCCGAGACATGTACAACAATATCAGAACAAGAGTCGGAAGATTAGAGGGCCTAAGTAAAGCATTTGAAATCTTTTGAAGTCAAAGTAATATTTTATTTTGCCCCAGTGGTGTAGCTTGCCCTAGACGGGCCCTGTATCAAATTAAAGTTTGTTTATGGTCCCCCTACTACCTGACTACAGCGAAGCCCAAATGGAGGGTAAAGATTTTAATGATTTTTTGGCCCTGTATGGCGTGGGTCCCGATATGGCGGCCCTGTTTTGCCCTTACATTATATTTCACCTACTTCCAGTACATTTTATGTACTTATAACCAGTCTTACTCATAAAACGCTATTTTACTAATAATATAATAAAATGGTCACGTAAATAACGTCACTTTGTTTGACAATGACACCATCGGTGACGTTATTTACGTTACCATTTAATTATTTATGATTAAACAAATTGTTTTACTTTCCTTATATTTATACTGGTACATAATAACCTCTTATTATTATTATATAATAATGCCAAGGAAAAAGGGCCCAGATTTATATCACACAAGAAAGAAATAAAGGCCACACCTCCAACTCACGTAAATGTTAGTGTGACTTCGTTGTTTACATTAAACTTGACGTTCCGTAATTCCCTCACACGGATGGACAGTCGCGAAGGTGAGGGACCGGCTTTATTTACGATTTTCCGGCAAAATAAATATTTTCGCGCCAACACCTGGTAATGTATAAATGTATTTACAAACAACACAGTTCTAGGAGACGTAATACTTTTTTTTTAATGTCGTAGCGTAAGTGTAATCTGTTTTTGCTTCCTACTTCCTGGATTTCTCTGATGTTGCGTGTTTTCGCAATTGTTGTTTCATTTTAATCATCTGATAAACATGCATGCAAACAGGCATTATAAGCTGAGAGACTTCCTTGCAAATCGCAATGTTATAACTACCAAAGCAATGGCTACCATTTCTGTGGCGCCACCTAGTTCCAAAGTTTGAAATACGTTTCCGAAAGACAAAACTCGCCTGAAACAGTGTTTGGTAGCGATTCGCGGGTATGTCTGCAATAATTAATAATAATAATAAATAATCCTAGGACATTCCTCACACACGGTCATCTGATCCCAAACTAAGCAGAGCTTGTACTATGGAAACCCGATAACTGATATACTACATATACTACTTTTTGTTTGTAAATACATATTTAATATACATAATTATACCCAGACTCAGGATATACAGACATGTTCATGCACACAAATGCATGTCCTGTGTGGGAATCGAACTCACGACCTGCGGTGCGTAAGGTGAACCTTAACCAACTGCGCCAACTGGCCCGTCGAATTAATCATGGATGGCACAATTTTACACCAATCATGAATAATAGTGAAAATCCGCGATGAAATAACTCGTAAACAATTGTAGGTACGTATTACTGTTTATAGGCCTGTGTTTGACCGCAATCTCACCATGGTAAGTGATGATGCGGCCGAAGGTGGTAAGCACACAAAGTCTAGAAGGAACTGGCTCTCAAGTGCAGCTATCGGAACACACGGAAAGGTGCTTGGCGACAGATTTTCAACTTGAAGGCGGTAGCCAGCCAGGCGGGTACTACAAAGTACCCTACCACCGTGCAAAAACATTTAAGATTTCTAGGACCCATAGTACACTAGCGCCTATCGCGGATAATTCAAGCGCGTGCGTTTATCATTCATAATTTCTATTAGCTTTGGTATTAAAAGTGTTTTATTTTTATTTTTCAAGTTGTACCATTGGACCAATAAAAAGTTACATCTATTCATCATTCATCGAGGAAAAATTCCTTTAGAGTAGTAATACTGAACAATCAAATTCCGAAACTAGTCAGTGATTTGTCACTGAATTTGAAAAGTAAGGACCAATCACTGCATCGAGTGTTTTTGACTTGGCCAATCATATTGCATGCGTCCTTGAATTAACTAATCAGAGTGCATTATCGGCAATGGAAAATTGGCGTAATATTTCAACCAAAATGAACGTCATTGCGCTTCTTTGAGTTAATTGTTCGATGCATCTATCATTCTACGGATCATCTGTCATTTTACAGATAATATGGATAATATTATAATCTCACTGGCAATTTTAAAAAAAACTAACATTAACGGCCTAGTTCTTGTGATTTAATTAGAAAATCTACAAAATGTTGTTGCGCCTTTGTGATTACTATTAACATATTTACTGAAAATTCTCTAATTTACTGATAGGTGTTATAACTATATTTCAAATGAAGTTCCCTTTTCAGTATCTGCACGGCGTTTAGCAATCGCATTTTTTCTGCACAGCTATCTCTTAATGTCCTAATAAATTAGTGAATTTCTCTTGAGGGATGAATGTATAGGTCATTAGTAATCAAAAAATAATATTAATAGTAGAAAATTAGGTAGGATATCCCTCGGGTAATAAAATAAGAGCGGGCGGGTGCTAAAATAAAATAAGAAAATTAAAATGGCGGCCATTCCAACAGGAGGGGATATATTTGGACATTATTTGGAGAGGTTTTGTCGATAAATTTTGTTGTATTGACGCCAGTCCGTGCGCAAACACACTGTATAGTATAAAACAAATTCGCTATTTCTATCTTTCTGTTTGTGCGCGGTTCTTTTAAACTACGCAATACATTTTGTTTACCATTACGGTGCGCGGTGTTTACCATCATTAAGAGAATTAATTGGGAAGGTTGCATGTATATATGTATATACCCGAGCGAGGTAGGGTCAGGTCATTCGTACTGCTCTTGGTTCTTCAAAAATAGTTTACTATTATCTAAATTCAAAGAAACTCAATGGTTGAACAACTGCCAGAGTCTCGATATGAATTTTACTGTAGAAGATACGCATGAGTTACTGGAAAAGTTTGTGTGTAAACAGTAAGCAGTGTAGTGACCAAGTTCATTGAATTTTGATAAGATATCAAACATTAATACGTCACGTTAGGTACACAGCCGATAAGTATGCCTACTGGCTTTTAGAACCTTACTATACTGTCATATAAACTACTATAACTATATTACTACGAAGTCCTACAACTCTTAATTACTCGAAAAAAAAATTAATGGCATTTTTATTGCCTTCAAAATTCAGCTCGGGATTCCTTTTAACGTTTATCTCTAAGATCTTCTTCAGAAGTTGCCCTCACTGGCTGGACAAAAATAATTGAACTGTTTTAGACTTTTTACAGACTTTAAAGTACACTAAGAAGTAATCAAATTCTGATCTGATGACAATGGGACCAAACGGAAAGTGTACCCTTTCAAATAAAAAAAGAATTTTCCAAATCGGTTAATAAATATCGGAGTTATGAGGTAACAAAAAAAAAATACAAGTGGACGAAATGTACTGCATATAGGTGAAATGAAATGTTATGTATGTGCGAAACAAGTGAAATATACTGCGAGTAGGTGAAATGCAATGTAAGTCTGAAACAAGTGAAATGTACTGCAAGTAGGTGAAATGGCATGTAATGTAAGTACGAAACAAGTAAGTGGAATGTACTACAAGTAGGTGAAATGTACAAACTATCCTACAACTGTAATCACCGATATCGCCTTATACATTAGCAATACAAGAAATATATGAGGGGTTTCCCAATGTATTATCGACCTTTACAAAGCCTAAGGCAACTGGCTCTCAAGTGCAACTTAGATTTATCCAGCTAGGCGTGTACTACAAAGTACTCTATCACCATTCAAAATAACCCCCTTACTCATAAAACGTTATTTAACTAATATAATGTTTAAAGGGTCACGTAAATAACGTCACTCTATTGTCATTGTCAAATAATGTGACATTATTTACGTGACCATTTAAACAGTATATTAGTTAAATAGCGCTTTATGAGTAAGGGGGTATATGTGTAATTGTGTATGTGCTGACTTTATTTTGCAATTAAAGAATAGGTAGTACAGCCAAAATCTGGGTAGGCTGGTATTGCATAGAGGTATGCAATACCAGCCTACCCAGATTTTGGCTGTACTACCCTATTTAAATACACGTGTATATAACCTGCCTATACTATATTATACCTACCTATTGTTTAATTTTTCTTCGTAACTTTAGGCCACCATATGGATTAACATTTTTTGTTTCTATAAGTATCCTCTACCCATATATACCAGTTACATCGTGCGCCACAAAGGTTCTATCCCCTTTAATGTTATATACACATAAATACAAAACACAATCGATATTTTATACATTTTAAATACACATAAAAACTTTTCGGTAGGTAACCCAAAAAAACATCTGTAATGTATGAACTGAAAAAACATGCAAATGACCTCTTTGAAATATCTTCAGTCTGACCCTGAACTATTAGAATAAATTTCAATATTATTCTAACATCTTATAGTGTTTTTATCAAAGTCGGTCAAGGTAAAAAAACATAGGTAATGTGTCTGTTCTCAAAACTACGCAGTAACGATGGTAGTTGCACACCTAGCTGATGTCATTCGATTCTACGTAATTTTATTAATTAAATGGGCTTGGTTTCATTCATTCGTTCCATTCATTTAGTACATGGAATTAGATAATTATAAGCGCTTTGGGAATCATTCGTTCCTCGTAATATGGAGTAAATTTGTTTCATAAGTAATTGTTAACGTTTCTAGTAAAAGAGTGATTAACCTATTTTGAATTACGTAAGACTGACCTGAAAACGAGTTTGTTTATTTATCCTCATTAAACAGGCAATAAACTTTTAATATAAGCTACAATTTTGTATTATTAGCTGCAATATAGGTACCTCAAATACGTAAAAGTATTATATTTAATTTGCATCGATTACCAAAAAATAACCTATTCGATAAAAGTTTCTACGAAAAATATATTCTACGCGTTATTTGATGTAACATTTACTTGGCGGGAACTTGCAGTGACGTTGCATTTTCGTTTTTATTTTCATAAATACGTGTATTTTGAGTTTTATTGTGTATTTTCGGTGGTATTTTACCCAATAAAGATCATCCATGTGCACCAGTGAAGTGAAATGAATTATGTGTATCGTGACTTTTCAAGTTGTCTCAAAAAGTTCGTGAAGAGTTTTAGTACAATGACCACCATTGTAGTAAAACATGACTTTTATGGACGGTGATTGACTGAGGACTATATATATGTGAAAGTGATTTATTGTGACTGGAAACTATAATATAACTCGACACTGGCAGAAATGAGCCCTAATTTGGGCTTGGTTGCCAAACTTAAAAATAAGAAGAAAATAAAAACAAAAAAAAATTGAAAATGGTATTCATCATCACCA
Source organism: Polyploca ridens (assembly GCA_951394255.1). Classification (NCBI taxonomy): domain Eukaryota; kingdom Metazoa; phylum Arthropoda; class Insecta; order Lepidoptera; family Drepanidae; genus Polyploca; species Polyploca ridens. Next base: position 4,153,801 of record OX596263.1, read on the forward strand.
TTATTATCATCCTGGAGCCTTCATTCCACTTTCCACTTCCATCTACTGGTCGCAGGTCATCGTTTCATATAGCAGAGAAGTCTTCAACTTTCAACGTCATCGCGTCAGTTCAGTCCACCCAAGCCGTTCTCAATTCTGCCACAGATTCTACAGCTGGCTTATCTTCAAAGATTTATGATCAGTGTTATTATTATTTTTAAAAATACGATTCATATTTTCAAGATTATAACGTCACTCACTGCTAATAAAAATATTATTTTTAAATTATCAATGACGGCACGTACCAATCTATAATCCATTTATTATTTATTACCTTCGTGAGGCGATCAGGTGATTCTTTATATGATATTTAGGAAATTTCCATTAGCTATGGAAACCTACTTACGCAATGTTTTTTATCCAGTATTTTATTAACTGTTTTATTTTTAACCTTATTTGATAACAATATTTAAATACCTGTACAATAATTATTAGATCTAAAAATGCTATAATGTGTTCTTACGCTTCTTTCTTACTTGGTTGGTTGGTTTATTTTACTTTGTATAGGCAATGATATTATAATGAGATATGCTACCCTCATACTAAGCGGCGTTCAGTTATTGTTGAATAAGTTGAATGCGATAGATAATACGGAACATATGGTACAGAAAGAGATAGCTATATATAGCCGCTAGGCAAAATTACGACAATTGTCTGAATTTGTCTGCAACAATTAGCGTGCGTTAATTCGATATCTACCTCTTTTTATTATAATATCATTGTGTATAGGCATGTGTTTGACCACAATCTCACCATGGTAAGTGATGATGTGGCCGAAAGATGCTAAGCACACAAAGGCTAGAAGGAACTGGCTCTCGAGTGCAGCTGTCGGAACACACCGATAGGTGCTTTGCGACAGATTTTTAACTTGAGGGTGGTAGCGAGCCAGATGGGTACTACAAAGTACCCTACCACCGTGCTATGGTTTCCTCACGATGTTTTCCGTCACCGAAAGCTCTAGCATATTGTAGGATTCGAACCCGGGATCTGAAAGATCTGTCTCGGTATCTGACGTCACTACTCACTACCACTGAAAATGGCTTATGGATTTAACAAGGCTCGACCTTTGTTCTAAATTGTTTCAAAGCTCATGAAGATTTTGTGTTACTACTATACGAACACCACGGTTTTGCTCACCAGTATTTCACTAACAGTTTTAGGAATGACAATATTTATCATGGGAAACTAGGATCTGATATCCTTAGATAAGATAATAAAAAAAGTAAAAAAATACTTTAGTATTTTCTGTAATAATATCCGTCGAAAATCATAACAGATTACTTACGCTTATCTATCTAATAATACCTCTATTGTTTAGTGCAGTACGTAATTAGTTTCTGGGTCGTCTATTTTCGCTCGTGTTTACTATAAAAAGAATATTATTATCATTTCCGAGGCCACAGTATCAGGATATCTATTTTCGTCGCCCGGTGTTGCTATTGTTTACAAAACATTTCCTTAATATTTTGTTACAGTATATTTTTAGGCTTGCAATATGTGTGACATGATTTTAATGAGTCATAAAACGTGTCTATGGTTGTAATAGAGGTATGATTAGAAGGTTATAGTGATACTTCCTTATTATAGTTGCATTTTCCGTTATCATGGTAGGTAGTTGTTTTATTCCATGGATATGAAACGTATTTATTTTATTGAGTTGTTGACTGGATCATTATTGCGTTGCATACATGCATTGTGAATAAGTATCATGATAATTAGCTGCCTAATGATAATAGTCGTCTAATAGGGCTCTTATAATTCTTTTCCTTATAATTTACCTGTCCTTTGACGGACAATTAGAACAATTGTATTGATAATAAGGACAATGATGTGTTCTGGGTTGACTTGGTATGTGTTTCATCACTTAGGATCAGTGATTTGGGATGACTGGAAAAAGGTTGACTTCAGAACCGGTGGTTCCTTCAGATACTTCAACACAAAGACATTGGTTAGCGTAGCAAAATCTTCTCCAACTTCTTTTCAGTAGTGTCTGTGTCAACCTTCTAATCGTATCTAAAAGTAGGTGCGATCAAGGAGTATTTCGCACCAACTTATCGCGCTTTTACCAGAGACGGGGCTGAGCAGATTTTTATGCATTATGACTGGGATTAATATTTTTTACGGTGTTTAGGCCTGTTTGACCACAATCTCACCATGATAAGTTGATGTGGCCGATGGTGGTAAGCACACAAAGCCTAGATACGGGATAGGAGTAGTAGGATAGTTTTACCATGGCCTGCGATAAAAGAGAAGACACAGATGTAAAAGAACAGTGCATGAAGCTTTACGTTTGCGACCATGCAGTGAGAGTGGTGTCTTTAAAAACTCGAATGTCCAATCGTGCCATTAATGACTGTAAAATCTTTTTAAGAGTTCTTGGGTATATTTCATATCTTCGTAAGTTTTTGTTTTATACGACTTAGTCGGTAAACAAGCATACGGCCCGCCTGATGGTAAGCGGTAACCGTAGCCATATGGACGCTTGCAACACACGAAGCATCGCTCACGCGTTACCGACCTTTACACATCCCCTATGAGCTCTGGCGACCGCCACTCACGCGCAGGAATACCCCAGTCGAGCTGCTCTTTGAACGAATGAACTCTACGCTCTACCTCTCTTAGGTAGGAAAAATATGGCAATATCTCGGAAATGGCTAGTCCAATTGCGATGGTACTTTCACTGGATGCTTCAGTATTTTTTAGACATAGTTTAGTAAACGTCTTATCATAATCAAATCAGCTGTTTCCGTGATTTGGCCCAAATAAATAGGTATCGGAAACGCTGTCTCTCGGCGGCTGTAAAAGAAAAAGCCGTTTAGTTTAATCCCATATCTACGTAAACAGAGAAACAGGATCTCTCCTTGTCTCATGTCATCTCCACACCCTCATGTCTATACCTACCTTAAGGGGCTGCGCAAACGTGGACACTTTTTGTTACCGATACGGCACACCATCACAGGAAACCGTAGTTGCTGTGTCCTGTAACGGCGATCGGGCACAGTCGCCGGTTGCTACTCCTGGTCACTGGTAACCGTAGTTGCTGTGTCCGGTGGCGCGATCGGACACAGTCACCGGTCGCTACTTCTGGTCACTGGTACAATTCGTTGCTTGTTTTCCGTCAGTTTCAGTACAGTTGTAAGGATTTTTTTATCTTGCTTGAAACTAAAACTGGAAACTAAAAGTCGTCAGTTGAAGACATTCAACGACTTTTAGTTTCCAGTTACCGACCGAACACTTTTTGATTGTAAGTGCGACGAGTATGTGTAAAGAGGAAGCAACTGGACACAAAAAAATGTTTACGTCTGCGCAGGGAGTGGCTGATTTCATACTGGTTCTATAAATCAAATATTCAGTAGCCTGTATCCGACACAAGACACAAAAGTTACCACGTTTGGGCAGCGCCTAAGTCTGTGGTTCACACAGCCACCAGATCACGTTTATTTCAGTTTCTGAGCAGTCTGCAGTCAACATGTGCACACAACAGCTGTTATTTCACGTGACAGACAGTCTATCAATGGCGATGTCGTTTCCAAACAGTAATGCTGAATATTTCAGGCAACCACGTGAACCATCACGTGATCCACAAGCCTGCCTACGCAATACTATTAATGACAGAGTTGACTTCAAGTCTTGAGTCATTCACGCTAAATTCATTTTGATTTACTGATAATTCCGACTGTAGGCAGCCAATTATTGTTCTGAATACATCCGCCTGACGGCTGGTAGCTTGGAGAAATCCCTTTAGAGTAGTAATAAAGAGCAATCCAGCTTCGCAACTAGTAAGTGTTTTTGCACTGATAATTAACAGTACCAACCAATCACCTAACCCTTATCCACAGACTACGGAGGACATATTCTCGCTAACAAAAAACTGTGTCTATGGAGTCGGCCACCTCTCACGCACACCTTAGTTGGCTATTCCGCGGGAAATTAGACTCTGTCGCTGTTTACACAGAGTTGATTACTCGCGCTCAACTAATGTGTGAATGTGTGCGTGCCGGCTTGTACGTACAGCGTGGTGGCCGACTTGAGTGACACAGTTTTTTGTTAGTGAGAATATATCCGACTTTTTTTAATATCTGTGCCCTTATCTAATTATAAAGCGCTATTTAACTAATATACTGTTTAAATGGTCACGTAAATAACGTCACATTATTTGACAATGACAATAGAGTGACGTTATTTACGTGACCCTTAAACAGTATATTCATTAAATAATGTTTTATGAGTAAGGGGGTAGATGTTTAGGGTGTCCTTGACATTATTTTTTTTTAATTTATTTAGGTAAACAAACAGATATACAATGATAATTATGAACAGAAATGATGTAATAATATAGTTAATTATATATCCCACAGCGTTTACCACAAATAGGGAATATAAAAAATAATGTTTATTGCATTCGTGGAAGTCACACAAGGTCTAAATATACATTTCAATGTTACGTATAACAAAATTAGTTAGACATAGCTAGTCATTGTCGGGGGTGGAGCACTGGCCGAATAGATTTCAAACCAAATAATCGCATATAGCTAGCGTCTATACGGTACAGTAACACTGTACCGTATAGACACCAGAAGTGTCACTCGCGAGTTGCCTACCCGTGGGGTTTAAAAAGGTTGAGTGGAGTTGCTGTAACGGCAGCAGAAACGTCACTAACAATGATGCTGAGAAAAATAATGAGTTCGACTTCTAAATTGGGAGCAGTGTAAGAAAACGTGACCAAACGCCTAGCTTGGCTTCTGTAGCCAAGAATCTACCAGCATGTTCAATTGTTCAGCCAGTTGCAATTCGGAACCAGTAGACTTCTAGCTTGTAAAATTCGTTAACATAACTCCTATGTATCAGAAGAACCTCAGGTATGGTATGGCAACTTACCATCATATAGACTGCCTGCCAGCTTCTTTTTTTTAAAATAGTCATCCGGTTTATAATACAGAAATCATTGAATACTGTACATGAGCCCATTGGGGAGGTGGGAAGGATCGGTAGTGCGAGAGTAATACCCCGTGTGTTGGAAGCGTCCATATGGCTACGGAAACCTCTTACCATCAGATGGGCCGTAAGCTAGTATACCGATTTCATTGTGTGAAAACAAATATTACTCATAAATTAATCTTATTTACGATTTAACTCAAATTTACAAGAAAGTGAGATGCGACGTCTCAATGATTCACAATGTGACATCATTTCAGCATGTATCAATATTTCCTAAAACGGTTGCAAATGTGAGCCATAACATTAATTGGTGTATGACTAACTGGCGTTTTGTATATTGTTTGCGGTGTACTAGTAGGTACAGTACAGTATACTTGTTAGGTACCTTCATCTATTTGTTTATACCTATATTAATACTTGAAATCATTGAATCCCTGTCACGCTTCTCACTTTTATTCTCAATCCTTCACTATCCAAGATGTACGTCTCTAGAATTCTCATCCTCAGACTATAAGACGCGCCCAGGCGTTAGACCCTTCAAGTCCTGTTTTTCTTACTTATCTAGGTAGTTCTGTTTCATGTCATGACTATTTATTTAATAAAATATTATTTTAATAGTAGGATTAGTTTATTATTTTGGTTATTTATTAATCGAGTTCAAAAAAATGAGATTATCAATTCGACACGTATGAATGTATTCAATAAAGAGTACGACGTATTGCATTGAAAATATTTCGCTGACTTCAAATCAGTGTCAGATTAGAATTATTTCATAATTTTTAGTGTATTATGAAGATGATTTTTTTAAATAACATTTTCTTTTTGCCTGTCTTTGGCTACAATCTCACCATGGCAAGTGATGCTGTGGCCGGAGTTGGTAAGCCCACAAAGCCTGGAAGGAACTGGCTCTCAAATGCAGCTGTCGGAACACACCGATAGGTGCTTCGTGACAGATTTTCAACTTGAGGGTGGTAGCCAGACAGATGGGTAGTACAATGTGCCCTACCATCGTGCTATAGTTTCCTTACCATGTTTTCCTTCACCGAAAGCTCAAGCTCAGTGTAGGATTCGAACCCGGGACCTCTCAGCATCTGACGTCACTACCAATGAGTTATCATCGCTCTAAAACAATACAACATACATACAAACTCTTTAGCGTTATATTAGTCTAGATTAGGTAAGGAGTAACGTCTTATCGAATCAAAAGCTAAGCCGACTATATCTTCTATTGAAACCAGCAAATCCCTTCGATATCTACATTTCAATGTCAATATCAGATCTACAAACCATGGTCACTCATCAACGCTCCGCTTCAAACCGGTTCAAAGCGGATTTAATCAACTCACGAACAGAGTTATCTGGATATTGCTCCTTACACTAGATATATACTGTTCTTATGGGTGCTGAATGAATGCCAAGCGGTGTTGGCAGGTCTTTGCACTGAAGTTATAATAAATCGATTAAGAATGTAGCCCGTCTTTGTTTGCGAAGGGATAAGAATCACCCTTTAAGATCAGAGGACGTACTATAAATGTATCTGGCTTTAATTCAAACTTGGATTGTTTCTATCAAAAAAGATTTTTAAGGATTTTCGATCACACTCATTCGGGGCCCCTTTAACCCGGGGGACCCTGCAGCCCGAGGGCCCCTGCAGCCCGGGGGCCCCGCAACTTTGATACGGCGGTAGTTACGCCCCTGCACTCCTACCATAGAAACAAACTAGAGCTAATTCCAACAAAATTAAGTTCGTGCCTAGCAAACATTAACTGAAATTCTCTGAAACTGATTAGCTAGTTCTAATAACCTACAATAAAGCATTGGCCTATAAAACCTTATCTACTCGTATTATTTGAATCTTTATGTAATCCAGGGGCCCAAGTCTGCTTTTTAATTGAGTTCCAATGAACTATCAGTAGTGTGAAAATTTACATATTTTACAGTTTTGGTAGTCTACTAACACAATTAATAGCGTCATAATGGCGCCATAATAGGTTTCCGATGATTTTCCACTGAAAATACAATTATCGTTTAGTTGTCAGTTTTTGTACTAAAATTTTTTTCGTTCATTATGAGACCATTGTGAATTAGTGACATTTTACCAGACTTGGCCCCCAGGTCATGAGACAGCTTTAAATTAAAACTACCTACTGTCTTCAGTCCACAGATCTGAATTTCCGAAACCTATTAACCCCTCGCAAACAGACAACATTACAACATACATAACCTATTACGTGTACTATAAACAAACATTGTAAATAGGTGGAAATACAGCCATAACCCAGATGCAAGAGTTAAACGCCTGTAAGTGGGTTACAGGAACGCAAAATTAAGGCATTGACGTAAGAACTGTTTGCGGTCAATGTTTATGTTGTTAGTTTGTTTCTATAAATTGTATCTATTGTTAGGTATCTCAGTTGGCAACACTGGACTTCTGGGTCATGCATAATATTTGATTCAAGGCTGGGGAATAGCCGTGTGAGCAAGCGGGCGCCATCTTAGAAATCGTCCTTTATTTAGGTCAGTGGGCAAACACAAGTCGTAAATGTGTCTATAGATAGATAGAATTATAGATGATAGTGATAGATAGATAACACTTTAATGTTACACCACTTAATATAATATGCTTAGGTAAGAATCACAAAACAGAAAGTGTTAAATGGCCGGCGTTATCACTAACTAAAAATGATATCTACCTTTGAGTGACTGATGTTTTATGATGTATCAATTAAAATATTTTACAATTGATAAAGAGTAAGTGAAATACTGTACTGTAGAAGTCAATATGAGTAAGTATAAGCCAGTCGTTAGAATGATAACAATAGATAATCTTCAACCCCGTAAGTAAGTAAAAGTAAGTAGCTAAGATTCGAATATACTATGGTTTAACTTATGGTTTATACGAACTGCTTAGTTACTATAAACCATAACTACTTAATTAGCTTTATTGGGGACCTTTCGAAGTGATTAAATACAGGTCGTTGTTTTGGTCAGCGACGAGCGACTCGGTCGATAATAAAAATGATACTGGTGCTAAAAAAAATATAAAACAAATACTTTATTTTTTTTAAATATTAAAAATAAAAATAAAAAATTTTGAATATCATGTAATAAGCTAAAGTGTAGACATAATACTCAACGGGAGTACGAGGGAGTAAAGGGGTGGGGCGATGGCGGCTTGCGCCTAGCTCTAGTCTGTGCACCTGCCTAGTAACCATACTTTGCGGTAATTTTATTTCAAATTGAATAAGGTATTTCTCAACATATTTACAGTATTTAATGGAATTCAGTCCATTTTTGGGGAATATATATTTTGTACTACCGCTCCTGGGTCGCTTGTCGCCGACCAAAACAACACCCTGTATAATCCAAACAATTTAGCTAAACCACGGAGGATAGAAAGAAGCTTTCCCCCATGAGCTAAACCTTTAATTATCCCAGTTGACGTTAGCTTTTACCTCGGAGTATATAAATACTACGTACAACTTTTACTAAACAATTTATTTTTACATATACATAGAACATTATTCTTCTCCATTCATTTCATTCAATCACTCGTCATTCATTATATCTCTATCTAGTATTATAAGTAAATAAGTTTTTAAAACTAACATCAAGAATCCTATTTCGAATTTTAGTGTCTGTTTGTATGTCAAACTCTCCTATTGGGAAACTAGAACAGATTTCTTTGTAAACAACTTTTGCATGTTCGTCTTGAGTCTATCGGACAGCTCATTTTTTCTCTCCTAATTCTACCAGCTGTGACATATTTTATTGCATTATTGTTATTTTGACCTATTAAATGCACGAATAGTTGTTTTTTTATTCTTTCCAGTCTAGTTTTTCACTATAAGATCATTAAGAACTATATTATTATCTAATAGTTTTACCCCCTTATTAATAATAAAGTTATTAAACGTTGATTAGCTAAAATTCCGAAGTCTTTATCTGACAGGTGACATTTGGTGATCGAAAGAGTGAGACGGGGCACACTATTACACTGATTTAGTTTTTTATTATTTATAGGCCTGTGTTTGACCGCAATCTCACCATGGTAAGTGATGATGCGGCCGAAGGTGGTGCACACACAAAGCCTAGAAGGAACTGGCTCTCAAGTGCAGCTGTCGGAACACACCGAAAAGTGCTTGGCGACAGATTTTCAACTTGAGAGTGGTAGCCAGCCAGACGGGTACTACAAAGTACCCTACCACCGTGCTATGGTTTCCTCACGATGTTTTCCGTCACCGAAAGCTCAAACTCATTGTAGGATTCGAACCCGAGACCTTCATCTCGGTATCCGACGTCACTACCACTGAGCTATCATCGCCTTAAAAAGCGATTATGAATAACCTATAGAGTCTAAGATATAACTACTCACAAATTTCCATAAATATTTGCTTACGCTTTAAAACGTCGAAGTAGATTCATCACTTCATCAGCATAGCTAAACCAATAAAAAAAAAAACAAAAATTTCATATCTGTGCTGTTACACTAATCTACAGTACCTAATACTTTACAAGCTTGCCAATATAATATTCTGCGTAAAACTGACATCACATACGAAAATATCCTTTGGTTCTTACATCCTCGTTCAACTGCGGGTTCGTTCCCCTGTTTACCATGCTATTCTGATTATCTGGAACATTCGAATATGACGTAATTGCATGTTATCCACTCCCTCGTTTACAGCGATCAGTGCCCTGTTTTCAAGTTACACAGAAGAAATTCTTAAATTGAATGTTTTTAAACTTCGAGAATAAAGAATTCTTATTTTGAAAGTGTGTTTCTATTTATTATTGGCATAACACACGTAAGATTAATGGTCATAGACTAAAAATAAAATAAAACTGCAGATTTTGGGGAAAGAGCGATTGATGTTTTTAATTATGTTTAGAATTGAATAGCTGGCGATACCTTTGTTATACGTCATAACTTCGATGTAATACGGGTTTACTGAATATCAGTAGGTACAGCACTCAGAACCACTGCTTTAAGGTTAATAGATTTGAAGACATTTTATTATCAGTGTATCGTCACCTGAATGGAATACCCAAGTTGAAAATCTGTCGACATTCGTCTACCGTTGGGTTCCCAGTTCCCTATACTATAGACTATAAATCGGCAACACATTGGGAAAGCTCCCTGATATAGCAATCAGCAAGCTTGCCAGCCTACTCAACAAAAATAAAACAGGTATCTCGGTAACAGGTCAAAGGTTCGACAAACTCTTTCCAGCATAATATTAGCTTATCTGATCGTAAATGTTTTATTTCTGAGCGTTACGACCGCAGTTTATTAGCAGTTTGTTGACTATGCGCCTAAGGGTAAGCCATCGTTCTATTACATAGTTCGGTGAATCCAATTTGGTATGTTTTGGATGATGATTATCGAAGTTTGAAAAGCGATAATGTATATTTTGTCAAATGTAAATTGACTCTACAGACATTTTCACGTTTATAATAATAGTTGTGATTATATTTAGATAATTTAGTGTTTTAGTAAAGTTATTCTATCAATGTATGTGTGGCCTGGGTCAGTAACATATATTTGTAATTAGTTCACCAAGCGTCAATTAGATTATCAATAAATATTGCACACGTAAATAGAATTTTCTTGACACTAGCCTATTTGTCAACATCCTATTTATAATTTGCCTCATATTTGTAATTAGTTATCGTCCACCAAAAGTATACTAAGCTATGTGTGAGTGAATCCAGAATATTATTCTATTTAGCAAATTTCAATCGAAATCCGTACAGTCGTTTATGCGTGATTGAGTCGCAAACTACACATCTAAACATCCAAATCGCATTTATAATAAAAAATTGAAAATTGTTTATTTTTCTCTTTTGTCATTTAAATGGGGCACATCTACTAAGCTTTCACTAGAACCATTCCACTTGTAGACAAAATATCAATGAATTGCAGACAAAGGGGTACGAACATTTTTGTATGGGAGCTGGCATAGCCACCCGCCGCCATTTTGATTTTTTTTCAATGTTGCGGCGCACGGTGTAAGTGGTATATTTAGGTAGAGGACACTTATACAAACAAAAAATGTTAATCAATGTGGTGACCTAAAGTGTCACGTTTCCGAGATATTTGGAGGTAAAGATCGCCATATGAGAATTACGACAATCATTATAAATGAACTTATTCCGTGTTTATATGCATTAGATTGTATTCAAATAATAGATCCCAGGTTGATTTAACTATTTATTAGAATATAGTAAACGGAGCACGAAAAAACAATATTCATTAATTGGTTACCTACTAAACCGCATCGCAATATTCGCAATGAAACACAATATTGTCAAGTAGCTCGGATCGTAGTGGTTAACTTGTTTTCCATGTCGCCGTTATTAACCAAAAATGACAATACTTGTCTTAAAATATCATGTTACCGAGATATTGGAATATCGATGTATATATAATATGAGACGAATGACAATAGTTTAATGTTGATATATACAATTTATGTTCTTGTTTTTACGCAATAGTGGTCAAATAATAGTGCATCACGGTTTTAAAAATAAAATAAAACACATAATAGAAACAAGCCGTGACCTCAGCCTTTAAATAAAAGGTTTTTTTTACACTACTTAGGTAGCAAACAAACATACGGCCCGCCTGATTGTAAGCGAAGAAAGCTCCTTTGAGACCGCATAGTTCGAAACTATTTTGGTTGCAATGTGTGAGGATGGACTTCCTGTCAATGGCGAGACTTGCGATGGTAGAAGGTAGCCGTAGGCATCAGGTTAAACAATTCTACAGAACACTGTCTATTGTACAAGCAGTAGAACACAAATAAGGAGGCAAAGTCTCTCCTCAGATTGAGGGGCCCTAAGCCGCTTGTGAGCTCGGGATCGTCGACGATTCTAATGGCACGTCGCTGAACCGAGTCTAAAGGCCCAAACTGGTATCCAGATAAGAGCAGTACTCCATATAAGGCCGGACTTGCGACTTGTAAAGTTGCAGCCTTTGCCCCGATGTGAAGTACTTACTGCTTCGCTATGTTGAGCACTTCGAGTTTTTTGGATGCTAGCTTAACCTTGTTTTCTAGACGGGCTTTTTTTTTAATACCACATAGGTGGCAAACAAGCATACGGCCCACCTGATGGTAAAAGATTACCGTAGCCTATGGACGCTTGCAACACCAGAGGTATCACGCGCGCGTTGCCGACCCTGCAGAAATCTTTCACACCCCTTTTGAAGAACCCCATTCTGTACTCCGTTGGGAAAACCACGGCGGGGAGCTCATTCCACAGTCTGAGCGTCCGCGGAAGGAAGCTCCTTTGAGCCCGCACAGTACGAAACAATTCAGGTTTCAATACGTGAGGATGGACTCCCCGTCGATGGCGAGAGTTGCGATAATAATAATAATAAATTATTTATTCACTCCCACATATAAACAAAAGAACAATTTATTAAAATATAACAAGGTAAGTACAATGGTAGAAGGTAGCCGTGGGTATCATATTAAACAATTCTTCAGAACACTGTCCGTTGTACAAGTGGTAGAACACACATAAGGAGGCAAAGTCTCTCCTCAGACTAAACCGGGCTCTAAACCGCTTGTGAGCTCGGGATCGTCGACAATTCTGATGGCTAGTCGTTGAACAGAGTCTAATGGATCAAGCTGGTATCCAGGTGCCCCGGCCCATAGATGACAGCAGTACTCCATATGAGGCCGAACTTGCGACTAGTAAAGTCTATAACGGCCTAATGACGTCGTTAGAAATGTCGATGCCGAGGATCCCCATGCTTTCACTGATGTCCGTTTTCTGGAATTGTGAAGCCACAGTAAATGGGGTTTTCTTAGCGGTGAATGCGCAGACTTGGGTCTTAGTGGGGTTGAAATGGACTAGATTTAGTCGACCGTAATCGGAGACACTAGTTAGTGAGCTCTCGATTTCAGACATAAGCCGTTCGCGGCTTTCCTCCACCACGAAACGAGGAATATTTGCAATAATAATAATAAATCTTTATTATCAGGCTACTGTGGCCCAGAGATAAATACCTTACAAACTAACATAAATATTATAATTAAACATTTTTGTTAGTATAAAACATTTAAGCCTATGTTAGTTAACACTTCTGCACTGCACTATGTCTTCATGCGATCATGTGGCACTTGTCCGCGAAAGCGACAGAACACCGCGTTCTGCGGCCAAAAGTCCTCTTCCATGACGAGATGCAGAAAACATGTTGATTGATACTCGCATCACGAACGCCTTGAAGTTGACGTTGCGGCTCGATTCCAACAGTTGCACCCTCAGCGAGTACTTGATTCTTTGGCGAATGTACTCCACGATGTCCTCCGCCTTGGTGGCGTAGTGTAGACGAGAAATATACACCGGAGTGTTTGGTTTGGCAGCACGTATGGTTTGCTTGGGCTCCACAGGAGCTGTGCCGCATCGGTGCTTCCTGCTTTGCACTATCTCAAAACCATCATTACAAGCCCGCTTCGATTCCTTTTCAGGCAGGGGCTTTGTAAAAGAAAGGTGCCGATGTAGTAGACACAGGCAGTGGGTCAGTGGGCCGGGTAGGTGGTGCGGCGCGGGCGATGCGCGTTCTCTGTACAATGAATGCCGTCAATAGACAGCATTTCATTGATATGCAGCAGGAACAGTGTTGGGGACAGTATAGACCCTTGCGGGACGCCAGCATTTATATCTCTCAGCTCTTATGCATCTGCTGGACATAAAATTGGCGGTCCATTTGCATAGTCCCTCGGGAAGCCCAAATGCTGGTAACTTCGTTAGAAGACACCGGTGCCAGAACCGATCGAACGCCTTCGCCACCTTGACTCTCGATGGCAAGTGACCACTCGGCTGGTGACCTTCTAGTGTATACATAGACACATCACAGCCAAGGGACTATGGCGGAAGCCATATTGTCGGTCACTCAACAAATCGTGATCCTCTAGGTATCTCAAGAGTTACGTGTTGATCACTCGCTACATGACATTGGAGAGAATGGGAGGTGATGGCAATAGGCCTGTAATACGTAGGGTCTGATCTATCGCCCTTTTTGGCATTGTGTGCACGTAAGCAGTCTTCCACGAAGACGGGACTTTCCTTTAGGTGGAAGTTTTATTAGGTCGGGCCGGCCGCGGGATCGGGTTTTTTTTATTTATTTACGACGCTATCGCGCTATTGCAATTTTGGCGCCCAGGGAGCATTACTTAGCGATCTTTAGTTCCAATTAACTTGGTAACATAGATTTTAGGACAAGTATTGTCATTTTTGTTTGTATAATAATGGCAAGATGGAAAACAAGTCACGATCCGAGCTTCTTTAACAACATTGTGGTTCATAGCGAATATTCCGATGCTGTTTAGTAGGTAAGTAATTAAAAATATTGTTTTTCGTGCTCCTAGTTTTATTCTATTCAAAAAAATTGATAAATCAACCTGGGAATTATTATTTGAATACAATCGAATGCATATAAACACGTAATAAGTAAATTTTTAATGATTGTCATAATTCTCATATGGCGATCTTTACCTCCAAATATCTCGGAAACGTGACACTTTAGGCCACCATATTGATTAATATTTTTTGTTTGTATAAGTGTCCTCTACCCATATATACCAGTTACATCGTGCGCCGCGACATTGAAAAAAAACTAAAATGGCGGCGGCTAGCTATGCCACAAAGGTTCTATCCCCTTTAATATTTGCGCACATTTCGGCGCCGCATTTGATATAAAACGAGTTTAAAAGCGTAATAAAATGGTAATTTTATATAAAATGTTGTATTATTACCCCATAATTATTGTTACGTTATTTTATTGGCTATAAAACGAATATGTTACGGTAATTATTCATCGATTGACCTGGATACTACCTACTTAATCCGATGGCTCGCAGATGGGACACGTGTGCTTTAACTACGTAGGTATATAAAAAAAAAACTGAAACTGCTATTCAGTGATTAAAACCTCGTTTTGAACCAATTCAGTTGGAGACAAAAACGCAAGACAATGAGACGTTTTCTTTCCATAGAGTTTTATAGAGTCGGTTGAAAACACCTGTCAAATCTTAAGGTTTTCTTAAGGTTCAAATTACTATCTAGGTAATTTCAAGGCCAGAGTGAATAGGTTTCTTCTGGGTAAGCGTGTTTCATCTTAGGCTTCGTCATCGCTCCTTATGGGCGGTGATGGGCGGGTCAGTCGCCAAACGCAAGCCAATTTAATTTAAAAAAAAAAAAAAAAAAAAAAAATTGTTCGAATTGTCAGCAGTTTGTCAGGTATTTTTAATCGACTTCAAAAACAAGGAGGATATGGACATATAAGTGTGACGGCCTGGCTTATTGATACGAGATACGGGTGTGGTGTTAAAGGAAAAACATCTCAAAACCTTGGTCAAATTCTGGTGCATTTAAGAAAAACTAAAAATGACGAAAAAAAAAAGTAATTTAAAAAAATTCAATCGACTTCAGAATACACTAAAAAGTATGAAATTAATCTGACACTGATTTGAAGTCAGCAAAAGAGCATGACGTATTCCGAGTATTTTGAAAATATTTCGCTGACTTCAAATCAGTGTCAGATTAGAGTTATCAATCAAACTATAAAACCCTATGGAAAGAACATGTCTCATTGATGACTCGCATTTTAATTTTATTTTATTTATTAGGATAACCAACAGCTGACAATAACTAAAACAAGTAGGTGAAATAGATACTAAAAGCAATACAGTTTTCGCAAGTTAAAGCTGCTTGTGGAATTTGCCTTTGTTTCACCAGTGCTCCCGGCATAAAAACTATCATATCCTTCTCCATACTCTATCTGCGTGTATCGGTTCAGAGGTATAGGCGTGAAATAGTTACAAACAGAGTTACGTTACAGACAGACAGAGCTACTTTCGCATTTATAATACTTACTACTACTAATAGTTTTCCCCCCACGTGATTCCCGAGGGACCTATTGTTTTCCCTGGATAAAATTATTCCTTCACAGATTACGTATTGTGCTAATCCATTACATATTCTGTGTGTGCCAAATTTCATAAAAAATATTTTTAATTAAATTAATTATAAAAATAAAAATAAAAAAATTTTGAAAATCATGTAATAAGCTAATGTGTAGACACATAATACTCAACGGGAGTGCGAGGGAGTAAAGCTTGCGCCTAGCTCTAGTCTGTGCACGTGCCTAGTGACCATACTTTGCGGTAATTTTATTTCAAATTGAATACGGTATTTCTCAACGCATTTACAGTATTTAATGGAATTAAGTCCATTTTTGGGGAATATATTTTTTGTACTACCGCTCCTGGGTCGCTTGTCGCCGACCAAAATAACACCCTGTATACTGGGTGGAGACTTCGAGATGACATATTTTCGAAACCTATGTTGGGTTAGTCAAGCTGAACAACTTTTACTATGGGAACAACAATGAATTCTCAAAAAAAAAAAATTACTTTTCATACATTATGATCGAGCAAGGTGGATGAATTCTTCATTTACTATGAAGAGCAAAAATTTTTTTTTGAGAATTCAATGTTTGTCCCCTAGTAAAAGTTGTTCAGCTTGACTAACCCAACATAGGTTTCGAAAATATGCCATCTCGAAATCTCCACCTGTTATACAGGGTGTAACGGAAACTGTATATACATTACAGTAATCCACTTTTTTGGTACGAGGTGCACAGATCGCGGAAGATAAAAATTTATATTAATATTAGTAAGGGACGCAAAATGACAATGACCCTCATTGACCGGTGACATGTTGGTTATGATTTTAATTCAAAAAACTTGAATTAAAAAATTTGGTTTGAATTTTTTAGTTATGTATTTTGAGCTGAAAATTTTTATAGAGAGTCTGTACCTGATGTAGTCTTCACCCCCTTCGGATGTATATACCCTTTCCGTTACACCTTATATATATCTCTTCTAAAAATAATTCGAGAAACGTTATAACGTTTATTTTTCTCGAAACTGAAAAGTAATTGGATATTCTAGCGGATAGTGTTTGCGCGCGAGTAAATAAGGTCACGTACTGTTTTGTCTGGGCTATATCTAGATATCTAGCCAGATTTATTGAAACGTTATCATCTAAGTTTGAACAGGGTATTCCGGCGCCGGCTTTGAAACTCTAGGCAATATAAGGTTACAGGTCTAATATTTAAGACTTTAGGGATGCTCTATCAAGGTTCCAGAACACGATCTAAACGTAGTACAGTAGTACCCAACTGATATGGCGCGTCGTGAATCTTCGTTCGCACAGAAAAGTAAGTATGGCCCCGAAGATTAACCAAAGAATGCACCTTAAATCACTACTATAAGGTTCATAATACACGGCAGCTGTTAGTTCCGTCTCACTCGCAAATCACGCCCCTCCGCACGGCGCGCGCTTACATGGCGGCAGCTGACGACCAATAGCGTTTCCCGCGCTTTGAAAATGTATCTTCTGCGCAGGTACATCGGTAAGCCATATGAGCTTTACTGTAATAAGTAATTCTCTTTGGCATGATCGACACTTTTTCGATTAATAGTTTTTTTGCTTGCTTACTTTTCTCTTTTCCAATAATCAATGAGCTCGCATTTGAACACAAACGTGTCTATGATGAAACTGAGATGGAGTACGCTTGCTCAGAATAAGCCTATTTACCTACTCCTGCTTTACAGGATCCCATGTTGTTGAAGAACATCAAAACTTGTTGAAGGACTAAAAACATCTGGAGTGTGCTAAAACATTATGACTCATTTACAGAAACAGCAGAAGTAAAGGTGACTAGCGAGGAAATCTGATCCCAAACTAAGCAAAGCTTTTAATATGGAAACCAGTGGGGCGATTACGTAACTAAATTTCAATCATTTTCGAATTGAAATCGGTTCAATATAGCGATTTTCTGATAATTTTTAGAAATGGAACCATTTCCTATTTTGTAATATTTCTGCCGATTCAAAGGTTATTTCAATCTGAATTTCATTGAAATAAAGTTACGTAATCCACGTACTGATAACTTCGCTTGGTTCTACATTGCAATTAAGACTTAGTATTTATTTATTTATTAAATAGGAATAAGTACATTAATAAGTAATACATTTTATGTTAAAAACTATATGTACAAAAAACGAAAAAACGAAAAACGAAAAAAAGATAAGACTTAGTATTCATTTTGTCAATTTATTTGCTTATTGCCAGCCCTAAACACCGTTCACCTACGTAAGCAGACGATAAAATTGCCAAATACAAAGTTTGTGGAACTAATAAAAATAATTCTTTGATCTACCGCATCGTGATGTGTATGACGTCGCTTATTTATTACTTACCACCTTTCCACGTGCTAAATATAATGCTAAAAAAGTAAATCGATTCATTTACACTTATACAGTAGTACCCAACTGATATGGCGCGTCGTGAAACTTCATTCGCACAGAAAATAAAGTATGGCCCCGAAGATTAACGAAATAATGCTTAAAACTTACAATCAACCTTAGATCACTACTATAAGGTTCATAACACACAGCAGCTGTTAGTTCCTTCGTTAATCGCAAGTCACGCCCCTTCGCACGGCGCGCGCTAACATGGCGGCAGCTACCCACCAATATATAGCGTGTATCTTCTGCGCAGGTACATCGGTAAGCCATATCAGTTGGGTAATACTGTATCTATATGCTGATACTGAGTTAGAAGACTTCATTTATAACGATCTTGAATCGATCGACTGCCTCATTCAGAAACAAAAGAATATGGAAGGACCCATTCGACTAGGTCGTCATTGCAATCGGGATCGCACCGGAGCATCTTTGAATAATCTCTTCTTGTGTTCACAATCTATAATTACCACGGTAAATCTGGCTTACAGAAGTAAACAGCTTTAATATTTTTTTTCCGAAATTTATCTAAATTCTACTAGATCTTGATATAAGTTTATACCTACGGATATGCACTCCATATGGTTCTTCAAAAAGGTTGTGATTTTTGCAGGGTGGGGAACCCGCGATTGATACCGCTCGTTGCAAACATCTAACAGGCTACGGTAACCGCTTCCCATCAGGCCTATGTTGCTACTTTAGTAACCTACTAAATTACTAGTCACAATGACATCATACAAAATTCACAAGAACATTAAACAGTTCATACACAAAAAGAAATCAATTGACTGCTAATTGTACCAGCAAAGAATGACGTGTTTCAAGAGTTTCAGGATTTGTCGTTCTCGATTAGTATTCCAGTTCCATCCGACTTGCTAATTAGCCGTGAAAGATTCCTCTCTATGTCAACTCGCGCCAGTACTGGCCGGTTATGATCGAGACAATGAGTGTGCCGTGACTTGATTAGTTTGAAATTACTAGTCGAGTTGCAGCTGCGCAGATCGTTTGGTCACTCGGTCAGTATAGTTGCCACGTGAATAAATACATTGGAGTCATGTCAAGGCTCCTTAGTTAAGAATTTCGAAGCATGATGACATTTCAAAGGATTAAAACTAGCCTATTATACCTAGCTAGCCTATTGAAGCGCTCGTGGTGTAGCATGATTAGCCGTTCTTAATCGATCGGCAAAATTAAGCTACCACCGTCGTGGTCGGTACCTGGATGAGTGACCGCCTAGTGGTATTTCAAATCGAACGTTTTCGTGCTTCGGAAGGCACGTAAAGCCGTTGGTCCCGGTTATCACTTAATTGTGATAGTCGTTAAGCTAGTTGGATGCCTCCTAGGCGGCTTGAAAAATTCCAACAGTAGGTTGACCACTAGCCTGCCTCCACCGATCCGCAGTGGGCATGCGTGGTGGAGTATTGCCCATTCCCTTTCGCCCTCATTTGTGAAAGGAGACCTGTGCTCAGCAGTGGGACATTATAGGCTGATGATGATTATAGCTATGGCCAACGGAAATGCTTATGACGTCACCAGAATCTTAGTTTATTTAAGATTTCAGTTACCAACAAAAAGTCGTGATATGACTGTAAATAAATATTTGGTGAGGACATGCAACGGTCTTATCACACGTTGTGCTTTGTTATTAGCAACATCCGAATTATAAGGACTGTTTATAAGCAACGGGAAGAGATATAAATCTTCTGATGAGTGAGTAGAATTGTTGAGTAAATACAAAGCATACGTAATAAGAGGTAGAGCATGGCGTTTTTTCGCTTAAAGAGCAGCTCGACTGGGGAAAAGGATAATCTAACCTTACAGAATACCGCAGCCAATCCTGCATGGTGGGTTGGTAAAGCGTCAGTGATTCCCCGTGAGTTGCAAGCTTCCATAGAGCCACGGTACCGCTTACCACCAGGCGTATGCATTTATAAAAGGAATGCTGTTGAAATAACATATTTTTAACCGACTTCAAAAAAAGGAGGAGGTTCTCAATTCGATTGTATTTTTTTTTTATGTTTGTTACCTCATAACTCCGTCATTTATTAACCGATTTGGAAAATTCTTTTTTTATTTGAAAGGGTACGCTTCCCGTTTGGTCCCATTGTCATCAGGATCAGGATTTAATTACTTCTTAGTGTACTTTGAAGTCGGTTTAACGTTTTTGTAAAACAGTCCAATTATTTTTACCAAAATCAACATTTCTTTTGAGTGACTTGACGAGGATCTAGGACGATAATCTTACCCAGGAATAAAGCTGATACTTTTTCCTCGGGTAAAACATTAGATCTTTCTGGAATGCTGATTAAACTTTGATTAAACCGCTACCAGAAACTATTATAGTATTACCAGATATTAAAAACGGCAGCTTGCCATAAATATCTACGCTATTCACAGCTTATAAACTCGTCGCCGAGTCCAATAGGTACCGGGTCGTAGCGACGAATACAAACTGACTAGCACTACTCCGCATCTTTGCAGAGTCTGCATCCAGTGCTCGACCCGCACCCCGCTAATATGCGGAGTTGGCAGTGAAGCTGTGAATCGATACACCAAGGCTACATCCATTATTTTCATGGTTTACAAGACCCGTCACGTCCTCGTGCCTTCCTCGTCTCATCGAAATGTTTGTCGGATTATTTAATCTTTAGGACTTTGACATTTGTTCAAAATACACGATCACGATCTGTCTGCATCCAAGGTTTATTTTCAGTAATAATGCAAATAATTTCATGAATTTATTGTAGAGCAAACGTGTCTTGTATATTATTTTCTGACAAAGAGTTGACAGGTATAATGAAGACATAATTTTAATTATTACGCAGTATCGAAGAAGTTATAAAGAATATGTGGAAGAACACTTCGAAAAGATAACAGCTAGAGGACTGAAGGACTTTAGGACTGAATATTATCTTAAATCCTATTAGCATCAACCTTAAACTCACCTTTCACAAATTCACATCTTTCCCTTCTTTACTTCCTTCTTCCCCTACTTTACTTCCTTCTTCCCCTACTTTACTTCCTTCTTCCTCTACTTTACTTCCTTCTTCCCGTACTTTACTTCCATCTTCCTCTATTTTACTTATTTCTTCTGCTACTTTACTTTCTTCTTCCTCTATTTTACTTCCTTCTTTCCCTTCTTTACTTCCATCTTCGCATATAGTAAATAATAGTATGCTAACAATAATTATTAACTAAATTGTAAGGAATAGTATTGCTTCATTGAATGACACTCCCATTTTCCGAATTGCTATTATACTTGGGCCCAACATCGATTAAGTCCAAAAATGAGTCATAGTTTAGCACATAAAAACTAGAAAATTGGAGGTAGATTTAATAAAGAACCAAATAAATAACCGTTTCCTAAACGGTAGAGCGGTAGAACAAAGAGCAATTCCGAATCGTTGCACCAAAAACCTTATTACCACTTTGAAAACTAAAACAAACAAACTCAAAGTGAGGTATTGTTACATAAACAACATAAGGTAATTGTCGTAAACATCGTGTCTGTTGCACAAACGGTGGTGAGGGATCCAAAACAGATCCCAGGGATCGATGAGAGGATCTGACAAATATCTGTCTGCCGATATGATATGAATCTTGTAAGACAAGGTTAGGAAGGCGGAAATCATAGTGGTAGCCAAGTTGTGGTGATTAATATCTGTGTTTATTCGAGGTAGGTACTAAATCTTCTGCCCTGAAGCTGGGGCTTAGAATAACAGCTACGGTGTTCCCCTGCCTGTCGTAAAAGGCGACTAAACGGGGCTTTTGGGGTCGTGGGCAATCAGGGCGGGGGCTCTGTGCACCCAGAAGCGACCCCAAGGAGGACGATGAGTCGATGTGGTCACGACTCATCGTGCGATAGCACAGCGAGGGTGCTGGGGGGAGGTATCACACTTCCCCCGGGACGAGCTATCTTAGCGCCGCGCGTGGAGGGGTGAGCAGCTACGCGTTCAACACGGGAGCCCGCCCCCCTCTACAGCGCAGATAGCGACCACCGTGGGGTTTTAGCCGGTACAAGTCCGGCATAACCTGGCCGCTGCCCCTGGGGCGGTCGGGTATCCTAACGAAAAAAATAAAATTAAATTTAACATTACTTTAATGTTCCTGCCTGGAGAATGGTCGCCAGAGCTCCGTGAAGAGGCGCTGTGTGCAAGACCAGCGGTGTGTGAAACTACACAGTAAAATATTTCCGATGGTATCTCATTTTGACGGGCTAGTCGGAGATTCCATCTATTGGTTCGATTCCCAAACAGGACATTTATGTGCATGAACATGTCTGCATATCCTGAGTCTGGGTGTACTTATATTCAGTATGTAATTAAAAGACCAAATGTAGTAGGTATATGTAGTATATCAGTTATCTGGCTTATATAGTAAAAGCTCTGCTTAGTTTGGGATCAGATCTACCATTATCCGGTCCTGGGACATCAGTCCCTTCCGCTCCCAGCACAGGAGACCCCTTGTGTCTGCGACAATTTTTGTTCTGTCGGCAACTCGCCAGTTTTACTCAGGATTTGTTACTTGGCTACTACAGTGCTAAAATGCTAATAATAATGAAAATAAGCTTTTAATATTGATTAATATATCGAATGAATCAACGTGAAGTGCAGTTGGATCACATTCATCAACAAATCCATAGACTAATAATTCCCGGATTTGTAAATAAGCTGAGGATTTCCGCAAGATAATTCTCACTTCGGTCTAGATTCCACAAAATGAATTTTGTTTACCTCAATACTCAACATTTAATCTAGCTTTGTTTGTGATCTTTTCAAAGTCTATAAACGAGAACAGAGGGTTCTACGACAGTTTTAAAGCCTTACAGAATACCGCAGCCAAATAACTTACGGCCTTACTCATAAACGCTATTTAACTAAATCTACTGAATAAATGGTCAAATAAATAACGTCACCTTGCTGTCATTGTCAAACAATTTGACGTTATTTAGGTGACCACTTAATCAGCATAACGTTTTATGAGTAAGGGGGCGTATGTTGTGTTTCTGCGCTAGAGAGTAAGGTCACCAAAGCTCATCTGAGATGGGGAAAGAGTTACTTACGTCTGAGTGATGCCCGATTTTACTGGCGCCCTTAGGAGTCTCACCACCAGGCGGCCCGTATGCTTGTTTGGCGACATAGTCGTATTAAAAATATTAGAGTCGGGTGCCACACTAGAAAAACAATATTTTATTTTTCTAACTACAGCTACAAACATAATTCAAACGATTTATTTTCACTGAATCGATATAGCTTCAGAACGGTTGAACATTAACTACCATTTCCACGAACAATAAAATTAGCTCAAGGATATTGCTGGAAATATAGAGCACCTATAAAAGCTCCATTTGTATTATCATAATAGTAATAGTTTAAATGGGTAGTAATATTTGAACTCTCACCCATCTTGTGAAGCTAGCGGGCGTTGGGCACTGGGCACCCGGCACATGCCCTCTCAAATCTGTCACCAAGCACCTACTGGTGTTCCAGCTATTGCACTTAAGACCTAGTTGTTGCTAAGCTTATCTTTGGTATTGCTGGTGGCCATACGGATCGGAAGCCACTTACATCAGCCTATTGACTGCAAAAAGTATATTCGTGAGTGTAGAAATACCATATGAAATTAAATGTAGCTATGTATGTCAACTGTTAATGTAACGACTCCTTAAGGGTCAACAATATGTATAATCGAAGATTTTAGTACCCCTAAGTACCTTAATAAAACTAATTGTAAGTTTTTTTTAAATAAACAGTTTTTTTTTTAATGCGTGCTGCATTAATCTACGCAAAAAGACTCTACTTTTCACACCGTCTAACTTTTGTGCGAATGCAAGGTCTGTAGAAAAAAGCCTCAATGGAATATCTTTCTTGCGTATCTCAGATTAAGATTGTTTCAGGTCTTCTTCAATATTAACTTATTGTTCAAACTACACTTAAATATCAAAGAATTTACAGATAGCGAAACAATTATAAACCTTAGAAAATTCAAAAAAAGTATCAAACTTTGCAAGAACGTAGACAGTTAACTGAAATGCATTACATAAATGCTTTGACCGTTGAATCGTGATTATTTACGATAGACTAAATCACTAAACTATCGATAAACGAGACAGGCTAAAATATGTAGGTATGCTACATCAAAGGATTTCAGTCTGTAGCTGTGATGCAATATGCAAAACATTTTGTACAAAAACTAGACGGACACTTCGCTGTGCACCATACACTGAAAAAAATAAACTACAAGTGACTACAAAATTTTATTTAACAGTAACACAAAATTTGACGACCATTAACCTAAACAGAGTGACTTGCGAACTAAACTTACCCGTAACAAAACTAGTTTTTGTTCGTTACAAAATTTTTTGATTAAATGTAACTAAAGTTAGTTTCCCGACAACAAAACGTCAACTTACATAACTAGTTTTGTAGATAATTTTTTTCAGTATACACTTATTCATAATCGCTTTTTAACTAAATCAGTGTAATAGTGTGCCCCGTCTCACTCCGATCACCAAATGTCTCCTGTCAGATAAAGACTTCGGAATTTTAGCTAATTAACGTTTGATAACTTTATTATGAATAAGTAACATAATAAAGAGGTAAAGTTTGTAAGTATGGGTGTAGGAGGTTATCTCCGGAAACTACTGTATCGATTCTGAAAATTCTTTCACCGATAGGAAGCTACAGCATCATCACTTTCTTTGTTTACAAATTATGCAAAGATTACTTTGGATACAAGTTCAAAAAAGTTATTTGGAATCTATGGCGAAGGATTCCTTCTAATCTTTGTATATCCTCAATATACTATCCGTATGGTTATGCTATTTTCCATAAGCGACGGTAAGTACCCATACATATTAGATACACAATCTGCATTGCACTCATTGAGCTATTATTACTACGTATAGAGAAGCTATCATAAGCAAAGGTTATGTCCCATTTTCTAAAGTTATATTTAACGCTGTAACAATAATTAGTCGTCTAAGCAGAAAGTAGAAACACGTAACGCTATCAGAACGCTTTTAGGAGTATTTTTCTCGCAAACACCGAGTATTTCAGGGCGCTTACGCGTTTCGTTCATCGTTCTAACAAGTGTGACTGACGCTGACGAAGATTATTCGGCGATCTGCATATACAGGTTGTTGTTTTGGTCGGCGTCAAGCGACCCAGGAGCGGTAGTACAAAATATAAGTTCCCCAAAAATGGACTTAATTCCATTAAATACTGTAAATATGTTGAGAAATACCTTATTCAATTTGAAATAAAATAACTGCAAAGTATGGTTACTAGGCACGTGCACAGACTAGAGCTAGGCGCAAGCCGCCATCGCCCCACTCCTTTACTCCCTCGTACTCCCATTGAGTATTATGTCTACACTTTAGCATATTACATGATTTTCAAAATTTAATTTTTTTTATTTTTATTATTAAAAAATAATTAAGTATTTTTTTAATATTTTTTTAGCACCAGTATCATTTGTATTATCGACCCTGAGTCGCTCGTCGCTGACCAAAACAACGACCTGTACACAAATGTCCAACATGTACAGTTGGACCGCGTTCCCCAAACACGATGACCCAGCTTACGGAAGATCTTCCCTTTTCAATGGAGGTGTCATTCAGGTATACCACCTGGCTGCTTGTTACCCATGTATCTGACCTCCCTGTATTTATGTAATCTTGGTATTTTGAACAGTAAACTACAGTTCCGAAGATATTATCCAGCTATTATAACTAGAAATGCATCTACAAAGTGTGACCTTGTTTACATAACTTAGAACGACGTTATTATGTGAGTCTAATTTCAAGTTACTTAATTTTAAGCACCGCTTATTCAATATGTTTTCAAGGTTAACAGTCGACTGACGTATGGTTGGACTCATTGGCGTAGGGACTAGATGTCACGCCACAGGTTTTGGATTCGATTCTCATCCAGGATATACCTACACGATTGTAATACGCAGATTGAAATGGATCGGTATTCGGCAATAATAATAATAAATCAAGGGTCAGATACAGAAGGCGGTACTCCTGGACACGGCACGCATCGTCACGAGGTTCCTCTCTCTGCAGCCCTAACCACCGGTAGCTTGGGCCATACCCTGCTGCCGGCGGCACACTAGAATTAGGTAATATAACATTTTTAGTTGATTTTATAGAAATATTGTAAAAAAAAAACATATTTATGTATAGGATTAAGTTTTTTATAATATTTTTTGATTTTATACATTAATGTTATAAAAAAAGGTAATTTTAAGATACCAAATGAATAAAGAGAATAATAATTTCTTTATTGGCATACAACATTGCAATGATATTATAATAGAGATATGCTACCCTCATACTAAGCGGCGTTCAGTTATTGTTGAATTAGGTGAATGCGATAATACGGAACGTATGGTACAGAAAGTAGATAGATATCTACCTCTTTTTATTATAATATCATTGGTATTCGGCACGACTATAAGCAGAGTAAAGGCTACTCACATATTTTTAAATCAAAGATTCACGGACTTCAAGAATGAAAGTTCCATAACCAAACCCTGATCCATCCCTGGGCATAGCAAATCATAAAGGATAATTCTTTTCCCATGTTATTATAGGAGGTTCCTATCAAAGGATTATTAAAAAACCTTCTGAAACTCATCTCGAATTAATATACTATATGAAAAAGAGATGGATGGATTGTGTGAATGTATATGGGTAAGAAAGGAGTGGATGCTGGTATGACAGATAGAAGAGACTGTAGGCCACGCAGCCGAAGCCGCGAGCAGAAGCTAGTATTAAAATAAAATTACAATAACTAACTGAAATTTTCATTGTTTAGGGGAGAGTCGGGTAGCCCCGGCCGGCGGGTAGCCTCGGCCACCTTCGGTTCTAGGCAATCACGGGCACATAGATAAATAGTGCACACCTTAAAATGTTCGCATCGCCGCGTAATTGAATATTCGCCGCAGTAGTGATGCAATCACCGAGCGGACAACAAGTGACAGTTGATTGTTTTCTTCATCAAGATTTTTTCGCTCGCCGTTTACTTTTCAGATGCAGTTTATGGACATTGAATGTAAGTACTTCATCATCATTTATGAACTATTCTGTGCAGTTATTTGTTATAGTTAAAAGGGTAGAATATTTCATGTCGCTAGGATTGTTGGTTTTTTTTATTTATATAGAACTTTAGATCGAGACGGTCGGGTACGACCGGACACAATTTTGTCGGGTACCCTCGGACACTTTTTGAGTGCAGAGAAAATCTTTATTCTAATAATTCTATTGCGTTTTTTTTATTACATAGGTTCTTTATGCTTAGTAGAGTAATAAAGTATATTTATTTGTTTGCAGATCATCTGAAAACTGTCAAAATTTAAGGAAAGAGTGACTCAACGAGGGAATTGGAATAGAGATATAATGAAAAAGGCTATACAGAGTGTTATAGAAAAGAAGTTATCGCTTAGAGAAGCAGTTGACAGGTATGAAGTGCCTAGAAGTACTCTTCAGGATCGGATAAAAGCTCTTAATAGTGGACAAGAGGTTAAGTTCACGTTCACGAAATACTCAAAAAAGCGAGATTCTCACATCTTCTCCATTTCAAAATGCTTTGGTGGAGAAAAACAAGATTGCAACTAAAAAAAGCTAAAGCAATAGAGAATAATAATTGGACTGTTTTACAAAAAACTTAAACCGACTTCAAAGTACACTAAGATGTAATCAAATCCTGATCTGATGACAATGGGACCAAACGGGAAGTGTACCCTTTCAAATAAAAAAAGAATTTTCCAAATCCTGATCAGATGACAATGGAACCAAACGGGAAGTGTACCCTTTCAAATAAAAAAATAATTTTCCAAATCGGTTAATAAATGACGGAGTTATAAGGTAACAAACATAAAAAAAAAACGAATGGAGAGCCTCCTCCTTTTTTGAAGTCGGTTAAAAAGAAAGGTGCAACTGCCACAAAGAAGAAAATAAAAACAAAACATAACATTTAAGATTTGTCAAGAGATCAGGGAACAGAATGCATCATTTCCGGTGAAACATTCGAAGAAGACTGGATACAATGTCATAAGTGTAAAGACTGGGCGCATGAAGCATGCGTAGATATTGATCCTTCACAGATTTACTATTATTGTGATGTCTGCAAAGCTAAACCATCGCTAATATGTATGTCCGGGGCTACCCGCCAAAAAAAATTTGCCGAAAATTAAAGACTGTTTGCTAAACTTGATTTAAGCTAATTTAAAGTAATTATGTAATTGTTACTTATCTTAAATTACTTTATATATGTTTTATTTAATGTTTATATAATAAATAAACATACTGTTTTGTACATTTTTAAAAAAATATGAATTTTGTTTATGTGTCCGTGGCTACCCGCCTCTCCCCTACTTGTTTGAAACGTGTAACTAGGTAAGTATTTAAGTACTTTTCCCAGAAAACTTTCATAAACAAATTATAACTTGTTAAATTTTTCATGAGAAAAGATCGCTTAAAAGTTATTCTAAGCAACTTGTAAGCGATATACTTACATTTAATGTTTTTATGAAAAAACTTTTCAATTTACGGGCCCAAGTTGTTTTTGTTCGACGTAACAAAACACTTACCACGTGCAAAACGTGGTAACAGAGTAGAAATATTTTTTTTTTTGTTTCCTAACATTTCATGTTCAATATTGTTACTTCACGTACTTATGCGTAGGTAAGGGAGCGTCCTTATAACACGTGACATATATTTGGTACAAGTGATATTCTTGTTCACCCCTCACCCCTAAAGCCTCGTGACTTACCTACGTCACGTTATCATGTGAGTTTGATAAGCAGATAAATGTAGATTGAAATTGTTTATTTTAATGATTTTGTGGCCCATGGTCATCTTACTCCAAATATATCGTAGAAGACATTGGCAAGCGCTTGGTCTTAGCCTCTGGGGACTATAGAGCCAAATACCTACTTTTTCGCGTAGAGACTAAGCTTGGCAGGTCAACGGAGCAACGGGAGCATCATGGGTACCATAGAACATTATGTAATAATATATCCCACCAAAAACATTTTCAAGTAAAATGTTGCCAAGATGAGACCATATGGCTCGCACTGTCAAGAAGTTGTCAGATCTCATGTAGAGCCAAGCTTAAAACTCTACACGCCCTAACTCTAGAAGCCTTAACTTCACAAGCTCTACACCTTAGTCAAATATGTGGCATGGAGGTTTCGTTTAAGTAGTTATTTGATTTGAGTTTTATGAGTATTTAGTCCAGTAAGTAGAAACCGAAAATTTTCTTCATGACATTGAATTTATTTC
The DNA here is from genome assembly GCA_951394255.1 of Polyploca ridens. Lineage (NCBI taxonomy): Eukaryota > Metazoa > Arthropoda > Insecta > Lepidoptera > Drepanidae > Polyploca > Polyploca ridens. The sequence goes on from OX596263.1 coordinate 4,183,396, forward strand.
GCTTTATATTTCATGTATTGTATTAATTATTTTGAATAAAGGCATGAAAGTTGCTGGCTGTTTTTGTAATTTTTGAATAATTCTAACGTTTTCGGGCATTTCATAGTGTTCTAGTAACTCCTCCATCAACAGATGGCGCTGAATGCCGAAGGATGGGCAGGCAAAGAAAATGTATCAACATGACACTTGGTAACAATTGTTCACGTGACATAACTATCTCCTTTTTTTTCAAAATGTAATAATTAAAAAGTAAGTACCTATTTGGTATTTTTCTTTTATAATGACGCAACCTCTGAGTCATGACAGTCAGATATGGCTAACGGACAATGATCTTCAAATAATCATCAATGAAACGAACGTCACATGATAATGATAAAGTCGTGACCAGCGCGTGCTCAGTAACAATCAATAATACGATACAATAAATCAATAAACAATAGTATTTCTATTATTATGATAAAATGGCTGTCATTTTGACACCATAAAGTAAACGAGAAATGTCAATTGGCTATTCTAATATCAAACTCAAAAACTATCACATGAGGTCACTGTAATAGTTGCACTCCTTACTACTTACTGTATCGCAGTATCGGCTCCCACACACACGTTTATTATTAAATCTGATATAATTTGTCTACTCAACTCCGTCCGCCATTCGCGCTCTTCCAGCAGTGTCCTCTCTTCTGACACTAGTCTATTCCGCGTATGTGTGGGAGACGACAGTATACATCCATCTCTTTTACGCATACACTACATCCCTTCCTTATTGTTTTTATTTTTAATTAAATAAAACTACGGTACTTAAGTACTTCAAGAAATCTTTTTTTATATTGCTCTCCACTTCAAAATCAAATATGCCAATAATAGTTCCTTCAACTTCCTACTGTAACAAAATCATCAGATAGGCTTCCTTCGCTTCCTTCAATTTAGCTTCAAATAATATAACCAGTTTACCTCATTCCTAAATACCTCACAACTTCAAACAATATTTACCTCTACTAGTTGTTATTCAGTTTTTCATCATTTTCTGTCTCGTTATTATCATCCATCACACACCATTCTGCTTCGAGTCGTTTCAGGTGAATCACATTTCGTCAAGTTTGTTGTCCAGTCTCATCATTCTGAACTTGTACTTCTTCCCAATACGAGATCTAACTGTATGTGGTGTAGATTTAAAATTTGAACTTAATTTATTAGTTTTGTTTTTTGTTTTTAACATATACTTTATCTCTCGGTTCCAAATCATTTTCTTGTGCCCTTCTCTTCCTGTCTGCATATTCCTTCCCCTTTTCTTTTTGGTTTTTTTTTTAATTGCTTCTTATAATAAATAATCTGCTTACTGTTATTTATCATAGGAATTTTCGTTGGAAAAAACAATTCTGACGGAGATTTTCCAGTAACAGTGACACAGTATTATACACCACAAAATATTCTAAGAGTGACTTTTTCCAATTTGTTTTCTTCTCCAAGTGATTTATCTTTAATCTTTTAAGTATGTCGCGGTTTACCTTCCCACTTCTCCGTTTTGTTTGGGCAATATGGAATTGAGTAATAAAGTTCCAAACCATTTTCCCGGCAAAATAATCTAACCTCCTCACTGGCAAATTGCTTTCCATTATCTGAGGCTATATCCATCCATTATATGAAAGCGGAATTCCTAATCGCCTGAATATTTAGTTGAGTAACGGATAATTCTTTGCTAGTTATGTCTCTCTCAACAGATCTTTATTTCATTATAAATCACTAGTCGGCATAGAAGCAAGAAGGTCTATTGCTACAGCTACCCAAAAATGTACTAGGAGTTGTCTCCTCTTAAGAGGATGGGGAGGATTGGGTACAGATTTGAGTGAACATCCTTTGCAAGTCTTCAATAATCTTTCCGCATCCTTGTCATACCTGGGCGACCAAACTTTATTTCTAAATCTCGACTTTATAGCGACAATCCCTGGGTAACCTTCATGTGCTGCAGTTAGAACCCGCATTCGTAACCACGAATTGGGAATAATAATTTTCCCCGCAGCAATATATATAATTAAGATTGTAATCTCAATATTTATCGCTCAATACGTGCGCATGCTTTGAATTAGTACTAAATATTGCTTCAAGCTGTTTATGATCTGTGATGAGGTCAAATACTGTCATATAAAAACTTATGGAAATGCTCAACTGCCGCCACCAAATCTAAAGCCTCTTTTTTTGGTTTGGCAATAACGGTGTTCGCAATCTGTTAGGGTTTTATTTCCATAGGCAATGCCTGCCGCGTCAACCCTTGCATTAGTTTGTACCAGTAAACCTTCTAAAACAACAGGACTAGCGTCCGCGAATACTATTGTTCTGTCTTTTATATTAGTATCCTAAATTTGGGAATACTAATAAACATATTTTTAAAAGCAGTCTGTGGTATTTCCGTCGATAAATCAGATATTTCAGCATTTCTTCCAGTTTTTTTTTTTTTTTGAAGCCATTCTTTTAACGGTTTGGTTATTGTTGCAATATTGGGAATCCATTTACCTACACCATTAACATTCTATAAAACTTTGTAACTCAGCAATGGTTTACTATATATATATATTTTTTTAATTTATATTTCTATATTTATTAACTGGCCTAACTCCAACTCCTGACAACTCATGTCCTCAAAAGTGTATTTTATGCGTATTGTAAATACACACCCAATTCCATAACTGTTTTTTTACCAAGCAAGTTTCGAGTTCCCCCACGACAACATAAAAAACACTGTATTTCTTCTCTTCCGCGAGTTGAAATTCAGAACGGAATGAACCCAGCAACTTAAGTGGAACTTGACTTCCATATGCCAGGAAGGATTTGTTTGGTTTTGGTATTTGCTCTGTGACCTTAACATTATATTTCTTCATTAAAGTCCATGTCTCATCCGTGATCAAATTATGTTTGCTACCCGAATCTATCAACATATAATTACGAGTAATTGTCTTACATTGCTTTATAAAATTACCCATTTTCCGCACTTTATGCATGTTTTATTTTTTCTGGACACTTTATCAAATTCAATTCAATTCAATTCAAAATCATTTATTCAAATAGACCTTCGCAGGCACTTATGAAAAGTCTGACTCTAATACTCTAATACCGATTCGGAAGGTTGCATTTGCTGAGAAGAGCCGCAATAAACTCAGGACTACTCTTTTCAAAACAAGCTTAGATTCATTACATAATATTTACATTCTAATCGTACTGACATCAATTGCGTGCACCGGAGCGGCGGCAAAACTACAAAGTAGAATGAATCTATATTGGCAAGTGACCCCAACTTCCACGTCTAAAACATTCCTTCTTTTTCATTCAATCTTTATCTCTTGTTCTAGTCTCAATTTGATGTATAAGGTTTATATTTTTTTTTTATATGCCCAAAATCTTCTAACTGTCTGCTGCGAAAATTGTATCATTTAATCATCTTCACTTCTCCTCAATATTTTTTTTCTTTTTTTTTTAATTTTCTGAACAGCATTGTTGTTGGTCTATAAAATAATCATTAACGTCTGTAAACTGACATTTCATTGCTTGCTGCCGTAGTCGTACAAGACTTTTAAAAAAAAAAAATCATTTTCTTCCTGCTTAATTTTCCTGAATATATTCTTCAAGTCTTTCAAATCTTTTACTCTACTTAGGAGTACAATATTCGTCAAGTTTCTCTATGACTATTTCGAAAACATCCTTCTCATTTTCTCCTACTTGTGCATCAGCTTCCGATAAAATAAATTATAGAAAATTTCTTCAAGTTCCGTTCCTCCCCAATGTAGCAAACTCGCCCGCTTCTTACCAGCAGGGTCTATACCTGAGGTTTCAAAATAGATATTTAAACTTCTCTTCCATCGTACCCATCTGACACCAACAGACCCTGTCTCCCTAACATTTAAATTTTTCCAACGTGAGACTCGCGAGACTCGTAATTTCTTGACCTGCTAAACGTTCTTGATAAACGTTCCAGCTATCATCCGGTCAGTGATGATCACTTCTTGTAATAAATAAAACTATTCCAATCCAATAGTTATAGTCATAGCAGTCGTCAACTAGCTATGAACGCATAACTTAAAATTAACCATATAATACCTATTTATTATAGGTTCGTACGAAACATAGTAGTCGTGAACTATCTAAGTAGGTACGATTAACCTTTTCATCAAACCGTCCAACTTCATCAAAGCGTCCAATATCATAAAATCATCGAACTTCATCAAAGCATCCAACATCATCAAAGCATTCAACTTAATCAAAAACATTATCAAAGCGTACAACCTCATCAAATCGCTCAACTTCATCAAAGCATCCAACATCATCAAAGCGCCCAACTTCATCAAAGCGTCCAACATCATCAAATCGTCCAACTTCATCAAACATTATAGGTAAGTAACATCAAAACTTCCAACTTCATCAAAAATATCATCAACGCGTCCAACTTCATCAAACCTTATAGGTAAGTAACATCAAAGCTTCCAACTTCATCAAAAACATCATCAACGCGTCCAACTTCATCAAACCTTATAGGTAAGTAACATCAAAGCTTCCAACTTCATCAATAACATCATCAACGCGTCCAACTCCATCAAACCATATGGTTAAGTATGTACGTACATAATAGCAGTCATCAACTAGCTAAGTACGATCTAATTTTCATCAAACCAAATAAAGGTACATAGGTAAGTACAGTACGTAATAGCAGTCATCAACTAGCTAAGTACGATTATATATTTCATAAAAGTGTCGAACTCCATAACCTTCATATAAATTATATTACACTACTAGCTAGCTGTCTCCCGCGGTTCCACCCTCATTCCGAGGGATCGCATGATTTCTCCGGGACAGAAAGTAGGTATTCTACATATTAGTCCAGTATAATCTAGCCATGAGCCAAATTTCATCCAAATCTATTTCGCAATTTTCTCGTGAAAGAGCAACAAACATAGCATCCATACAAACATTCAAATTTCATTTATTGTTATACGTTCTTTTTTTTTTTTTTTTTTCTGCCACCGTCTCATCTCATTAAAAAGAAATACATGAAAAGCCTCGGCACAGTGACCACTATTTCACCAAAACACAACCCTCACGGTCAGTGACCGACAGCGCGGCCTACAACTCGACATTGGCAAAAATAAGCACCAACAAAAACAAACCTAAAACCATTATAGCACCTAGATGAAAAATGGCGCTTAAATTGAGAAAAAAAAAAACTAAATTATATCATCTTACATGATTTTCTTTCCAAATTATTTTCCAGTACGCTTCTAACCCGTAATTATTTTACAAAATCACATACAATAATGTATAAATGCATGTATATACAGAATTCGCAAACCCAAGTAGCAGCAGTTTACTATAGTTTATTTCTTTGCTTTTCGTCGAATCAATTAATGAACAAAAGATAACTTACAGTTTCACCTCGTCGCCATTGTAATAGTTGCACTCCTTACTACTTACTGTATCGCAGTATCGGCTCCCACACACACGTTTATTATTAAATCTGATATAATTTGTCTACTCAACTCCGTCCGCCATTCGCGCTCTTCCAGCAGTGTCCTCTCTTCTGACACTAGTCTATTCCGCGTATGTGTGGGAGACGACAGTATACATCCATCTCTTTTACGCATACACTACAGTCACAGCAATAATTTTGCGTACAGTAGTACCCAACTAATATTGCGCGTCGTGAATCTTCGTTCGCACAGAAAAGAAAGTATGGCCGCGAAGATTAACGAAAGAATGCTTAAAACTTACAATCAACCTTAGATCACTACTATAAGGTTCATAATACACTGCAGCTTAGTTCCGTCTCACTCGCGCGTGAGGACCTCCGCACGGCGCGCGCTAACATGGCGGCAGCTGCCGACCAATAGCGTTTCCCGCGCTTTGAAAATGTATCTTCTGCGCAGGTACATCGGTAAGCCATATTAGTTGGGTAATACACTACCGGTCTTACTCATAAAAATCTCTTAAATAACGGATTAAATAGTATATAGCTAAATACTATTTAAAATTTTATTCAGTGTTTAACTTTTCTTTACTCATAAACGCATTTTAATCATGATTTAGTTATTGAAGGATTTAAAGAGCAAAAATAATATTATATATGGCGACACCAGCGTCAAGACCATAAATTTGACAGTTATGGAGGTTTTAAAAAAAAGAAACAGCAACAATTTGAAAAGTTTTATTATGTGTTTTATGATAATATTATATTGTATACTAGCAGACCCCCGCGGTTTCACCCGCGACGGTTTGTTTTTTTTTTCCGTGGAACACTAAGTATTTTTCAAATATAAAAGTAGCTGAACAGACAGACAAAAATGTTTAAAAACAATTCGATTTTATAAAAAAAAAGTTGAACTCACATAAAAGCTTGGTGCAATGCACAGACTACGTACTTATTTAATTGCTATTACAACAAATGAAAAAGAAATTAAATTAACTACACTCAAAATATTCTAATGAAATAGTGAAAATGAACTTCCAAACAAACTATACAGCAATCGAAAATATTTGCTAAGTAGGTAATCTAAGAGATCTCCAAGGAATTTTCAAAGGAAAATCAAGGCAGGCGCCGATCCCACAGAAAAAGTTCTAGAGTTCCGAGTTCCGAGTTCCGAGTTCTGCATTCCGCGTTGACTGTAAGCTATGTGGCGCCTTTGAAAGTAAAAAAAGTGTATGATTTGTGATCAGTAGCGAATATTGCAGAACTCTAGACTGCTTGCTGTGTGCACAATAGTCAACACGCAATGCAGAATTCTGAACGCAGAACTCTAGAACTCTCTCTATGGGATCGGCGCCTAAGATAAGTTTTTCATTCAAATATTCAAGAACAAAAAAAAATATGTTTCGAATTCTAATCCGATTTAAATATTCTTTTATATTTGACATTCCAATTTTAAAGAGTATTGCATTGCACCAAGTTTTTTGAATAAAATCTGCTCAGATTACAGAACAAAAGGCAGATAGAGCGCGCGAAACACGGGAGTGAGGCCAAAAAACTACAAAGTTTATTTTCGTTAAATGAAAGGAATAAAACGAAAGGTATTTTCGTTAAATAAATTATATATTATTATATAATGTTTTATAAACAAAGCAAATACAAATTCAAAAGTGAATACCAGGCCCCTATTTCACCAGACGGACAGGTGCGACAATTGTCATGAAAATATGGCAATTGCCGATATGTCACGATAATTATTGTTTCATAAACTTCTACCATGTGTCAACAAAATCCGAAGGTATGTCGGCTGATGACAGGCGTTATGTATTGAAAAATTACAATTATCACGTCTCGCTGTTTGGTAGGTCTAACTAATGCCCGGTTTCTATGAACAAAAACGAATCGTTGTGCTTACCAATGGTAGGTTTTTTTATTGCCAAACTGAGCATATAGATCATTTCGTGAGCTAATTTTACCTGTGATAGCTACTTCCATATGGGAGGGTCTCCTATGCAAAGCTTTGAGGTCTTTGCTTAATTATTAGTAAAGATATAAGAGTCTTAATTTTAACCGATAACGGTCCGTAAATTATAGGGATCGGCCATAAGATCACCACCAATTTCCACACATACTTATAATATTTTTTTGCTGCTACATAGATGTTTTGTTGTTTTTATTTTATTTTTACGGGCTATTCTCGAACATATTTTTAATTTGAATTAAATTACACAATTAAATAAATACATAAATAATTACATGGCATTTGCTATAAGCGTTTCAAATTAAATATAATAATTATCATATTTATCATGGATAACCAAAAAGATAAATTAATAAAAAAGATTCGCTAGGTAATCTGATTTTCTTTAAATGTTCGTTCTTTATAGTTTGAGAACTCATTGAATCTATTATCGCCACCACTACCTACCTATTTACTGCTTTTGCGAAGAGCCAATTTGTAATGATCACAACAAAAACACGACAATTGTAGTAGAGGAAGCCGACACAGCTCTTACCTCATGTCAATTATTTCCGACAAATCTACAAATATGTAGAGTTGTAAAAAATAACATTGTATCATACCATAAAAAGTTGCCTGTCATGCCTGTCATTGTAAAACTACAATTGTAGATAAATCTAAACATTATATCAAACAATAAATGTTTTGTGACAATTTTTCGCATTTCCTTAGTGCGAATTTGTAGAAGTTTGTCGCCTAGAATCTGTCACCTGTAAATTGTCACATATCACCTGTCATCTATCAGCTTGGTCAAATAGGGGCCAGGTATGTGTTTTACAATTTATATTTGCTTTTTTGGCCTCACTCCCGTGTTTCGGGCGCTCCATCTGCCTTATTTTGTAATCTGTGAAAATCGGATTGAGTTTTCAAACATGTGTCAAAATAAAATGTAATTTAAAACAAAAGTCCTAAAGAGTATTGATATCAACTTCGATGCAAATCACCCCTAAAATAACTTTCTACCCCTTTTTGACCCCGTTAGGCGATGAGTTTCAATAAAATATGAAACACGTCTTCCATCAATTCTGTTAAGGAATGTGTATGCAAAATTTGAAGTAGATCGGACCAAGGAATCACGTTGTCCCATACAAACTTTGCCCCCGTTTTTCACCCCCTTAGGGGTCGAATTTCGAAAAATCCTTTCTTATCGGATGCCTACGTCATACAAAGAACACACCCTTCAATTTTCAGGTCTCTACGATCAGCGGTTTAGGCTGTGCGTTGATTGTCAGTCAGTCATTCAGGACAAAGCATTTTATATGTATAGATGATCTGAACCTCGGAAACAGCTCCAGTGGGTTTCGGGGGCGATAACTCGATCTAGCTAGGTTTCATTGTTAGAAAACGTAATTTTATCCGTGTTTTCAGGCAATGAAAAACTGCTTCAATATCATTAGAATACGAAGGTAAATTTCGCCACCATTTACAAGGTTATCATAGCCAGGTGGGAAATCGGGCGGTCCCGAAACCAGAAGACCCTGTTCGAGTCCAGATGATAATATTTTTCGCTTTTTTTTTCAAGTTCTTTTGTGAGAAAAACTAATATGATTTACCAAATAAAAAAAACGAGCAAAGCTCGGTCATCGAGGTACGGAGGGAAGTTTAAGTAATTTATATAATTTATGGTGTTTCTATATAATCTAACATCATATAGCTTATTTTCGGAAATCAATGAAAAATATTTTACTACAATCAAGCAGCAGCTGTTTATTTGGCGGCCATTTTGCTATTTAGCCCGTTAAACAAGGGTCGTAGGTGGTTTAATTTGACAGCTCTTTAAATAACGTTTTTAAGTAGTGAATAAGGATAAATACCGTTTATGAGTGAAGATTTTTTTAAATAACTGTTTTAAGTATGACTTAACTTTAAATAGCGTTTATGAGTAAGGCCGTACATGTACAACTACCAAACAAAATGGCGGCCAATCAATCTAAAATAGTCATAAAACACAAGCATAATAATAAAATAACAGTAATATCTGAGAGTAATAACACAGATTACCATAATCTATTAATAAATATGCGATATAAAAAAGACTAGTTACGTAGTTTTCTTTCTATGACGTAAATACGTTTTCATTTATAGTGTATATTCTATTTGTACCTGCAGAATTAAATCCCAAACGTTGCGAAAATAACAAAGACCAGTTTTTGCCATAATTAACGTCTCTAAAGTACCGTTAAGCTCGTTAGCTTAAAATGGAAAACAATTAGCTACTCGCAAAGAAAGAATAATTAGTGTATTTAAAGCAACGTTAAGGCTTTTTAAATAGATAAAGCCCGACGTGGCTGTTGGCAACTAGTTTTTAGCAAATTTTTATTTAAAAATATCCTCTTGAAAAGAAAGTGTATTGGAAAATATGCTATATATATATGTATATATATATTTTATACCACTTAGTTGGCAAACAAGCATACGGCCCGCCTGATGGTAAGCAGTTACTCGCGCGTTGCTGACCCTGAAGAAACCGCTTCACACCCTTTTTGAAGAACCCCATGCTGTACAACATTGGGAAAACCACGGCAGGAGCTCATTCCACAGTCCGAGCGTCCGCGGAAGAAAACTCTTTTTAGCCCGCACAGTTCGAAAAAATTCTGGTTTCAATGTGTGTGGATGGACTCCCTGTCGATCGCGAGAGTTGCGATGGTGAAAGGTAGCTGTGGGCATCGAGTCGAATAATTCCTTAGAACACTCCGTTGTACAAGCGATAGAACACACATAACGAGGCAAAGTCTCTCCTCAGACTGAGTGGCTCTAAACCTCTTGTGAGCTCGGGATCGTCAACAATTCTGATGGCACGTCGCTGAACCGAGTCTAAAGGCCCAAGCTGGTACCCAGGAGCTCCCGCCCATAGATGACAGCAGTACTCCATATGAGGCCTCACCTGCGACTTATAAAGTTGCAGCCTTTGCCCCGATGTGAAGTACTGCCTCGCTCTGTTGAGCACTCCAAGCTTTTTGGATGCCAGCTTAACCTTGTCCTCCAAATGACTTCGGAACATAACGTCGCTGGAGATGTCGACGCCAAGGATCCCGATGCTTTGACTGATGTTCAAGGAAGTGTTCTGGAATTTTGGAGCCACATACCATGGGGTTTTCTTAGCGGTGAACGCGCAGGCTTGAGTCTTGGTGGCATAATTTAACTTTATGCAAATTAAGTTCAAAAAAGTTAGCTGGCCGTATGCTGAAAAACAGTCAAGCAGTTCAGCGCAGCGCAGGGCCGAACACATTTTGTAATACATTGATTTTAACCGACTTGCAAAAAAGGGGGAGGTTTTCTATTCAGTTGTATTTTTTTTTTATGTTTGTTACCTGATAATTCCATCATTTATTAGCGAATTGGAAAATTCTTTTTTTGTTTGAAAGGGTACACTTCGTGGTCCCATTGTCATCAGATCAGGATTTGATTACTTCTTAGTGTACTTTGAAGTCGGTTTAAGTTTTTTGTATAACAGTTTTTAATTATGTAATTGACATTTCTGCATCACATGTAGATAGCAATGGTTATTGAATAATATTCCGTGGGCCTTATCATATTCAATTAATTTTTAACAAAAAATAAAACTGCTTTCATAGTAGCTTTACATAAAAATTATAGGTAAAATAGGAACTAATCTGAAGTCGGCGCAAAAACGTTACCGTACATTTTGGAAGAATTTGATACTTTCTATTGGACATGGGCTACTCTTATAATGGCTATATTTTATGTCTTAAGATAGAGTCCTGTATGGAATACAGAAAAAATACTATGGAAAAATATAAACTAAGTACTACCCGTGCGCGATAAGTTGAGGCACAGAGTACATTTTTATAACTAAGACCCGAGTGGAATGCTACTCCCTCGCTTGCTTCCCCTGCACTTCTCTGATGGCGCCCGTATGGTACCTATAGCATGAAGCAATATTCCCGCTACGCGTACAATACGGGAGCCATGCTTCATGGTGTTATTATAAAAGCATGCAACTGTAACGTTACCGCGCCAGGGGCCTACCACAAGCTATTAAAACAAGATTAAAATAACCTTATTTGTCTTTTGTCCTGTTTTGACACCGGATGTCAAAGAGGGACAAAAGTCAAATAAGCTTTTAATAATATTATTTTAAGAGCTTGTGGTTGACCCTCAGGTCTCAACTTATCGTGCACGGGTAGTACAATAAAAAAAAAACAAGGGTCGATCATCCTCCGATTTTTAAAATCATTTAAAAATAGAACGTCTTATTTTTCTCTACGTCTATTCTCTTGGTCATAAACCGAGCAAGACTTTCTTACGCTGACTAAGTAATTATTACTCGATTTTATGAGCTTACACGTGGCTCTTTTATCGCTTACGCCTGAATGGGTTAACTTCTTCGAGTTTTCAGGGCATTTTATTTTGTAGCTGTAGCTCTGGCAATGACATTTCGATTTAGATTCCAAATAGAAAGTCGAGCGTTGGGAATTTCCATGGCTTCAATAAAATACTTGGCTAATATAGTTTTAGTATGATATTTTCATTTTAATTTGGTACTAGCTGGCTCTGCTGTTTCACTCGCGTTCCCAGGATAAAAAGTAGCCTATATCATAGCATAGGCTATCTGTATGCTAAATTTCATGATGACCCTGTGAGTAGTTGAGGCGTGAAGGCGTAACAAACAAACTAACTCTCTTTCGCATTTATAATATTTGTTAGGATTATACCTTCTTATATTATCACTTCTTGTTGTTTTGTATTGTTATGTTTCATCTGTTACTATGTGGTGTACAAATAAAGAATATTTATCTTATCTTATGTTATCTTATCTTATAAAAGCAAAAAGAATATGTTGTCTGTGTGTACGTTTTCAAAGCTAAACAACCGAACTGGCAGATAGTTCTTATCTCAAATATTGAACAATACTTATTATATGCTTATAACTCAAAAACGAAAATAAAACCGCAAAGAGCAACTCGTTAAACATGTCTTCTTTTAGAAACATAAAGATCGGGGGGCACGGCAGTGCCCCCGCCGAGTCGAGCGCGAAGCAAACACTGCCGTACCATCCTTTACTGGAACCATTTCGCCGCATTTTCAGGCCCCTGTTTGAGAACCTCTGGATAAGACCCGAACGCAGAAATTTTCGTCATCCAGTAAGCTATAATCACATACTTAAAATCCAAAATTTCAAGTCTGTAGGTCATTTAGTTCCGAAGTTAAGCGAAAGCAAAGTTTCACATTTATGAAACTCACTCACTCACTCACTCACTTATGATCATCAAAATAGAACTAGTACTTCCCATAAACTCAGAGAGCTGAAATTTGGTACAGAGTTAGGGTTTAATGACCACATAAAGGGAAAACTATAAAAACTAGGATAATCGAAGATCTGGAGTACCTGGTGACCCTGATTAGAAAACACAAGAGCCCAACCAAACTATTAGAGATATCGACATACCGCCTTTACAAAAAATATTCAACTTGGTGGGCCGCTTCATTTTCTACAAAAAGAAGTGAAATCCCATCAAAAACATTCTGTAAAAAACTAGCCAAGTCTCGATGAAAAGTCTTGTTTATCTCTAAAAAGTAATGAAATCTAGACAAAGTCGTGCCAAGTCTAAGGTTCCTTACTGCGATTTCTTTATTATTATAGTTAATGTTGTGTGACTTGGCCGTTGAAGGGAACACAAGGGTACAAAACCAGGTGTTCCATGATACCATTGCACCAATCTGTACTTGTACCCACTAACGTATAAAGAATGTTCAACGGCCAAGTCACACAACATTAACTATAATAATAAAGAAATCGCAGTAAGGAACCTTAGACTTGGCACGACTTTGTCTAGATTTCATTACTTTTTAGAGATAAACAAGACTTTTCATCGAGACTTTGCTAGTTTTTTACAGAATGTTTTTGATGGGATATTCATTTTCCGCAAATGAAATTGAATAGATAGTTAAACAGATACCAAATGATGGCAATCTAACGTGGATGATATTGCACCATTGTTTTACAAAATATAGTTTGTTGTGAGATTTACAGTCGGCCACTCGACACCTGCCATGCCACCGTTATGGTATTTTGTATACACCATTCAATCACTGTCTGAGTGGTCTGTCGCTATGTAGAAAATCTTTTATCATTTAGACCGCAGTTAGTTCCTGCGGTAAGTTATGGCACCGTGCGATCCACGGTGAGGCGTTGTACTGGTAGTCGACACTACGCTTTGTCCCTTTCGATCCCAGCACGACTAAATTAAAACCCTTTTTTTACCAACTATATCGGTAAACAAGCATACGGCCCGCCTGATGGTAAGCGGTTACCGTAGCCATATGGACGCTTGCAACACAAAAAGCATCGCTCACGCGTTACCCACCTTTCCCCCTCACCTGTGAACTCTGGCGACCTTACGCACAACTTTACACAACATAAAGTTATTTGGCTGTGGTATTCTGTAAGGTGGAGGTACTTACCCAGTCGAGCTGCTCTTTGAGCGAATAAACGCTACGCTCTACCTCTCTCAAAAGGCTCTAGCCTTCAAGAAGGGTAACCCTCTTTTAACAGACGGTCAGGAACACGCGAGTTGGTATACTATCAGGCGAGCTGTATGGGTATTAGATCGCGCGTTTCGGGGCGCACTTCCAACGTAAAGGTGGGTACGGGTACTGACTGACCTGTGGCGGCGTTACGGGGCGTAACAATCATACTCGCTGCGAAAGGTACGTTACATTACGCCCCGTAACACCGGTCAGTACCCACCTTAATGGGGCGACCACGCTACGCGAACCGAGCATGAGCCGAGCACACGTGGAGCACGGATTCGCGTAGTGTGGACGGACCTGCGAGCCACGAACGAGCGTTCGGCTCGCGCTCGACAGCGTTCCGCCGATTGTCAATTTTTTACAAGCTTTTATTTAACTTGCAATTAAAAATAAATAATAATATAGGTACATGCTCCTATTTCAAAACGGCTCGTCGTCTCTACCGGAGACCAAAGGGTTCAAATGTGTGTTTGTTCGGGTGGAATCTTGCAAGTCGAATTTCACCCACTTCCAGTGGTCGGATTGACTTGATATTTGGTATACATTAGTATATTGGATGGCAAGTAATAGTCAACAAAAAGTACAGTCCCCAAAAAAGCTTGTATCAAAAATGATTTTTTTTAACAAAAACTTATTGGGGAACACGAACGTGTTGTAGGCTCGTTGTATAGTCCCACAAACTTATCTGGCCCGGTGAGAGAGTCGCTGTTATCGCAATTGGTGGAGCAAACAACCAATATACGTAGTGTTTATATTCTCTTTGACCAATGGCGATTGATATTTCAAAATGGCGTCGTTAGTTCCTTTTTGACCATATAAGTTTGTGGGGCTATACGTCCACACTTGTCGTCGCGAGCAAAGAATGAATAGGGGCTCGGCTCATGCTCGGTTCGCGTAGCATAGACGCACCATAAGACAAATGGCATGGCAGCGCTCTAACAACTCTTGATGATGTTATCGGATGATAACGGAGGAGGGCGTTGGTGTCTGCGACACAGTTTTCAAACTTCTGCAGACACCATCGTTGTTTGTATGATTGTACCTTTTGTGTTGTTCCAAATAAATATAATATATTTTGTTTTTGTTTTTTTGATGATCCGTTGCACAGTTCATACTTTCGGAGACGATTTGAGTGCCCTATCGTCTTTTTAAATAGTCTCAATACCCGTCGTAGCTCGTAGTCATAGCACTTTGTAGCAGTAGTACAAGTTCTGTCGCTTTGTTCCTTCCTTATGTCCTGGCAAGATAATTCCCTTCTAGGCATTTTAGGCCTTAAGCCTTATATGTAGACTTTAAATTCAATTATTTTAATCTTGTCTTGAGCTTTCGTGGACAACATCACCTTTATTAAGTAAGTAATAGTAAGTACTTAGAAAATATATATGTCTAGAAAGAGTATCCCCATACTACATGACTTTTAAAAAGTGGCCAACTTTGCTACATCTTATCCTCGCGTTACGTCATTCTGCTTGTCATAGTGACGTTTATACCAGTTACCAGTTCTTGAAAAAAAACCAAGAAAATGGGGAAAAATATATTACGGTGTCGATATCTTTTTAAACTCCGAAAATAAAAGTGGAATCGGGATAATACATGATAATAAGAATAAGATTAATGGCGCCGATATAAATTAATACTTATTATTTTTACTTTGATGTCAACGAACAGTAATTATTTGCGTTGACGTTTCAAATCAAGTCAAATCAAGCAAATCAAGTCAATTTTTTTTTTTTTTTACTGTTTATAGGCCTGTATTTGACTGCAATCTCACCATGGTAAGTGATGATGCGGCCGAAGCTGGTAAGCACACAAAGCCTAGAAGGAACTGGCTCTCAAGTGCAGCTATCGGAACACACCGAAAGGTGCTTGGCGACAGATTTTCAACTTGAGGGTGGTAGCCAGCCAGGCGGGTACTACAAAGTACCCTACCACCGTGCTATGGTTTCCTCACGATGTTTTCCTTCACCGAAAGCTCAAGCTCATTGTAGGATTCGAACCCGGGACCTTCATCTCGGTATCCGACGTCACTACCACTGAGCTATCATCGCCATTAAGTCAAATCAAGTCACATCGAGTCAAACCGAGTCAAATCGAGTCAAACCAAGTCAAATCAAGCAAATCTAGTCAAATCCAGTCAAATCGAGTCAAATCGAGTCAAACCGAGTGAAATCGAGTCAATAAGTCAAATCGAGTCAAATCCAGTCAAATTGAGTCAACCCGAGTCAAATCGAGTTAATCCGAATCAAACCAAGTCAAATCAAGCAAAGTCAAACCGAGTGAAATCTAGTGAAATTGAGTCAAAACAAGCAAATCGAGTTAAATCAAGTCAAACATTTTTTTGGCTAGGTCCAGAGATCTTCACTACGGCTTCTCCGAATGATATCTATCCATTGGCTTCTTAAAATTGGATCAATTGGTATTCTGTAAAAAAAGTCTTATTATTTAAGTCAGTTATTACAAAATTAAAAAAAGGTTATTCGACACGCGTGTATGTAATATTATTGGAATTGCAACATATTCACAATTTAAAATAGTATCCGCCATATTGAACTATTTAGTTATTGGTCCGATTGCTCTCAAAATTGATATTTGAGAGGCCCTTGGACCATATAACATACATTTTTACTCAAAATTGAAAAAAGTGGCCGACGTATTGAACTATTTAGTTACTGGTCCGATTGCTCTCAAAATTGATATTTGAGAGACCTTTGGACCATGTAACATAATTTTTTGCTCAAAATTGAAAAAAGCGGCCGCCCTACTGAACTATTTCATTACTGGTCTGATTGCTCTCTCAAATATGAATTTTGAAAGCAATCGGACCAATAACTAAATAGTTCAAAATGGCGGACACTTTTTTCAATTTTGAGCAAAGATTTATGTTATATGGTCCAAAACTGTCCCAAATATCAATTTTGAGAGCAATCGGACCAATAACTAAATAGTTCAATATGGCGGACACTATTTTAAATTGTGAATATTTTGCAATTCCAATAATATTACATAACCGCGTGTCGAATAACCTTATTTTTTTAATTTAGTAATATCCGACTTAAATAAAAATGTAATAAACAAAATGTGCATGGTACGCACATATACAAGTTTACATCGTACGCCTATGCAACGCGGCACTACGTAGTTCAAATGATTTTAAACAGATGGCTGTACAGTTTACTTGTATGAAGAAGTATTTTACAAAATGTTCCGGTGACCGCATCCATGGTTATATACATCACTGACTATGATGGAAAAACCGAAAATGACAAACACGTCAACTTAAAAAAAATAGGTCCGCCATCTTGAAATTCAAAATGATATTCGTAATTAGCTCGAGGAAAATCTTAAATTAATACCCATTTTGATTTTTTCATTACTGAAGCGACTACTTATCTTAACATGACATAATCGTCATTAGTATTAAAAAAAAAACATTCGACTTTCCACTCAAAAATTCGACTTGTCCACCGTCGCTTTTGATTTATATCAGTATCTACATACTCGTATTTAACTATTGACTGATATTACCATGGGAGTTTTGAGTTCATAAACTGGCAGCACAGGCAACACATAAAAAATGGCGCTTACTCAAAATATTTATTTTCGAAACATTTCAATGGCTTATATTGCAGAAACTAATAGGAAATATTGTTACTTACCGATGATAGGTGAGTTTTTTCGTTGGTCTAGATCGACCCATGTAGTTTTTATACACTTTTATCACACAAAACGACATTTTGAAACAATTCAATTTTGGTGAATTTGGTTGTGTCCCAGTGACGTCTCGACTGACACTGAAGACGGGAAAATGATTAAGCCCCTAACAGTTAGGGGCTTATTTTATCGACGCGTAAACAGCGTCGTAGCTCCGTCTGGATATATCATTAGTCAAAGAGTAAGTAGTCTACTTTTTCTGTATTGTTCAATTTGTTACCAAGATGTCCGTAACATTCCTGGCTGACCTCAGCAGAAGACCAGCGCTGTGGTACAGATATGTGCTACAGCATAATGCTAAGCTGTAGGCCATATTTGTCCCCCATGTATATTGTGTTTTAACTATGTATAAATTCTTTTTTTATTATCTATCTTGTGTGTGTTTAATAACATTGCTATTTTTTTATTTAATTTTCAATAAATTGTTTGTAACTTAGATATAATATTCCTTTATGGTGGGCAAATAAAAATTATTTGTTCTTCTTCTTCTTTCTTCTTCTATTACCACGGAATATAGACAAATGGAAGCGAATGTAAAATAAAAATAGAAAAGGCGAGTAAATGACGAAATAATCAAACGACTCGTATCATTTACTTTTCCTTTTATTCTTACTGTTTTGAACTAATAAAGTAAAAGTTTTTTTTTGTACATAGTTTTGTCTGGCTGGTCAACCCAAGAATTTACCAGGCTAAAAGATGGAGATAAAGGAAACTGAATAGGCACTTACAAGGTCTCACGTTCCACCACAACACTGTTATTTTTCTTGATTGTTAGTATTTTTAAAATTGTCGAGATAGCGGCCGCTTCGGTTCGTTTTAAATTCAATATGTCTGCTGCACAGTGTTCTTTTCACTCAAACACGTATATCATTCGCCGTGAGAGGGCGACACCGTACATTGATTGTAGTTTGTGGGTTTTAGGCGCGAAATTTAAACCCTGCGTGTTTAGGAGTTAGGAAAGGGATGGAAATGAAGGAAATTAGGGATTATCTCTAAGCCTGTTCATATCCCCCCACTTGAAATAAACCGAGTATTTCAAAAGATCAATAAGAAGATAGAGACTACTACTATGCGGATTCATATAGTCATTTTATAGTTACTTAAGTGTATTGATTATAATAATAATTGTGTTGAATAAAGGCTATGTTAAATATAAGATAAAGATTTGAATTAGGAATGTAATGTTAATTTAATCTATCGGAAGTGGACAGATTTTGATAGCAGGTCTCACAAGTAAACCTTTTGAAGTCTTAACCGTCACAACACGAATGATATTGTCTCTACCTGGATGAAGCTGTACTACGCGACCTAGTCGCCATTCGTTAGCTGGTAAGTTAGGTTCGTAAATAGTAACAAGATCGTTCAGTTTTGGTTGACGGTTATCGCTTTTAAACCATTTCATTCGTTGTTGCAACGTATGCAAATAATCTCTTTGCCAAGTTCGCCAGAAACTTTGAGATAGTCTCTGTAACAGTTGCCATCGAGATCGTAGAGTTTCATTTTCGGAATATACTGGTTCCGGCAACGATACCAAAGGTCGGCCTATCAGAAAATGGCCTGCGGTCAGAGCGTCAACTTCATCGGGATCGGACGAGAGTTCTACCAGGGGTCTAGAATTCAACATGGCTTCCACCTTCGTCAAAATAGTATAAAACTCTTCAAATGTAAGAATTTGGGATCCGATAATCCGTTTTAAATGATATTTGGTTGATTTTATACCACTTTCAAATATACCTCCGAAGTGAGGTCCCGATGGTGGATTAATCTTCCAAGTTATACCGCGAAATGATAGTTGATTAGAAATATGATCGCTTTCTTTGCTAAGCATTTCAGAAACTTCAGACAGATAGCGCTTGGCGCCTACAAAATTGGTACCTCCGTCAGTAACTATGAATTTACAAAGGCCTCTCCTAGATACAAAACGGTCTAAAGCTGCTATAAAGGCTTCGGTGGTCAATTCGGTGACCAACTCAAGATGAACGGCTTTAATTGCATGGCATACTATGAGGCACAAATATCCCTTATAAGTTCTAGCGTTACGTCGCTTATTCTCTTTAATCATAAATGGACCTCCGAAGTCGATTCCAACTGTTTGAAAGCAGTGATCTGATTTCAATCGGGAAGGTGGAAGATCGCCCATGACAGGCTGAAGAGACTTAGGTTTTACTTTAAAACAAATTACACATTTAGATAATCGGGATCTGATAAGATTTCGAATGCCAAGTATCCAAAATCGACGTTGAATTAAAGATTGCAGTAGGCGGGGCCCACAATGAAGGTAAGTTGCATGATAGTGATCTACCATAAGAGTACTCAAACGAGATAATTTTGGCAAGAGGTATGGATGTTTGACGCGTTCGGGTAAGTCTGTGTGTTTGAGTCGCCCCCCCACTCGCAAGACTTCGCGAGAATCAATGAATGGAGAAAGCTTCAATAAATGTTTTGGAAGTAGTTTATGATTATTAGATTTAAGATGGAGTATGACTTCCTCAAAATGTTGACGCTGAATATGTTTAACCAAATATTCTAAAGATTGATCGTGTTCCGTGGAGGTTAGAAAAGATGAAAGGTTACGCTCGGAACGTGTAACTTTAGCGTTATTAATGAAACGATAAATCCAAGCTACTACTCTTTTTACACGTAAAAGAGTGGAGGAACGTTCCAGGAGGTTGTCAAGCACGTCAGCATCTTGTGTCACTACACCAGCATGACACAAGTGTGACGATGACTTAAGCTCTTCGACGTTGTCATGCTTTTCAACTACTGACAGGCCAGTTAGTTGACTCGCTAGTTAGCCACTTAGGACCTGACCACCAATTTTCACAAGTAGCCAACTGTAAACACGACAAACCGCGACTACAGATGTCGGCTGGGTTGTCATGAGTGGAAACATGTCGCCACACAGTTGGAACGATAGAATCGTTAATTTGCACTACGCGGTGTGCTACAAAAGTTTTAAGTTTGTGTGGTTCCGTGCTCAACCATGACAAAACAGTCGAGCTGTCGGAGAATAACATTGTTTGATTTAGATTAAGTTTTTTACTAAGTAAGGCGTGGATACGATTAACCACTTTGGAGAGCAATACTGCACTGCAAAGTTCCAAACGGTTAACGGTAAGAACTTTTAAAGGTGCTACCTTAGACTTAGCGATAAGAAGGTGGATTTGAACTTCACCATGAGTAACCACGCGGAGATAGACACAGCATCCATATGCTTTTGTGGATCCATCACAAAATCCAATAAGTTGGAATTGTTTTGACTGACATGGTATGACTCGACGTGGAATTTCGATAAGTTTCAAGTTGTAAAGGTCTGAGATGAAATTTTTCCAATCATGACATATGTCTCTGGGCACAGGTTCATCCCAAGAAAGATTGAGACGCCATATATCTTGAAGGAGCAATTTTGCTTTGAGAATGAATGGTGTGAGCCACCCAAGTGGATCAAAGATTCTCGCCACGTTGGATAAAATAGAACGCTTTGTTACATTGCCATCCTCAATCGGAGATTGTGAATAGGTAAAGTTATCACCTACGGGGTCATATTGGACTCCTAAGATTTTAAGCGTAGACTTGTTGCTTTCTTCTGAGAAAGGCTTTGGAATTTGACAATGATCTACTGGTAAGGTGTTAAGAAAAGATTTGGAATTACTGCTCCATTTGCGAAGTTCAAGTTGAGCACATCCTAATAGATTGACAAGTTGAGTTTTTAGTTCGATAGCTTGCTCTAATGAGGGTGCCCCGGTAGTTACGTCATCGACAAAAGTTTCATGACGAAGAGCCTCAGCGGCGAGTGGATACTCAGCGCCGTGATCACTAGCTAGCTGATGGAGAGTACGGATTGCGAGATAAGGGGAACTGCTAACTCCGTAGGTGACAGTCGCGAGTTCGTACTCATTGACTGGGTCACAAGGAGATTCTCGCCACAGCACGTGCTGATAGCTGCGATCCTCAGGCCTAACCAAAATTCCTCGGTACATTTTTGATATGTCACACGTGAATACTACCGTATGTAGTCTGAAGCCAGTGATAATGTCTATGATGTCAACTTGCAGCTTAGGTCCAGTAAATACAATGTCGTTTAAAGATAAACCGTTTGTGGTTTTGCAGCTTGCGTCGAACACTACTCGCAGCTTGGTAGTTGTGCTCTCAGGGCGAAGGACGCAATGATGCGGGATAAGGTAACGCTTGTCCGTTTGTAAGGACGCATTAGGTACAGGATACATGTGATCCAAACTTTCGTACTCGCGCATGAATTTAATATAATCAGTTTTAAGTTGACTTTGGCGGCTAAGCTTTTTTTCGAGATGAGTTAGACGCGACAAAGAACTATTATATGAATCACCTAACGGGCAGTCGCGATCCTTTAAGAGGAGTGGTACGACGTAGCGACCATTAGATTCTCTATAAGTTAAACTAGTATATGAATGTTCACAGATATCATCCTCGGGTACAGTAATAGGTACGTGCGGTGGTTCCTCGACTTCCCAGAACTGCCTAACTTGTTCATCGAGACTGCATGTAGTGACTAATAGAGAAGACGTTGTAATAGGAGGTAACGATAAATCAGAATCGACAGCACCGGTAAGTATCCAACCGAAAATGCTATGCAGAGCGGCCGGTAGGCCGGGCCCCAGTTTGATACGTTGACCATCATATATTTCGTGGAATAGTTCTGCCCCTATTAATATGTCGACTTCCGCGGGAATATCGTAATCGCGATCGGCTAATATTAAATGCTTGCAATATTCACGAACGACTGACGGTACATTACTGCTAGGCAGTTGAGCTGTTATATGATCTAACACGATCGGCTTAATGTTAAACTGCGGATCGTTACTATCGAGTGGTTTCAAAACGCATTCCGTCACACCCCTAACTTGAAATACTGGGTTTTGTCCTAAGCCAGCGACTGTAAGATTACATCGGCGGAGATTTAAACCGAGAGCTTTGGCGCAAGCCGTAGTGATAAAACAATCCTGCGCGCCGCTGTCAACCAATGCGCGCACGGTGCGCTGTGTGCCGGCGACAGGGTTGCACACGCGCAGCTGACACGTACCTAGTAGTACTATACCGCTACTGCTTCCGACATGAGCACCGGTGCTCGCCTGAGTGGCAGCGCTAGAGCTGGGTTGCGTTTGCTCAGTATGTAGTAAGGTGTGATGACGTAATCCGCATAAAGTACAAAATACTTTAGAAAAGCATTTATCTACGACATGATTAGTACGTAAACAGTTGGTGCACATT
This sequence comes from Polyploca ridens, assembly GCA_951394255.1. Lineage (NCBI taxonomy): Eukaryota > Metazoa > Arthropoda > Insecta > Lepidoptera > Drepanidae > Polyploca > Polyploca ridens. Next base: position 4,206,315 of record OX596263.1, read on the forward strand.
TTTTTGTTTTCAATTAAAGTGAGTCTAGCACCAGAGTCTAAAGATTGAAAAGTAGGGCACCTATAGATTGAGTGCGCTTCATTACAACAAGAACAAGTGAATGATGTCGTAGGTTGAGATTTAGTAAGATAAGATGAGCGTTTTGATCCGCTGCTATTCTGCCGATTACTCGCTGGCAATTGTTTTCGTTCAATGGTACGGGTAGAATTGGTAGAACTCAAAGATAGTTCGCTAGTTTCTAAGATCTTTACGTAGTCTTGAAGAAACTTTAATAGTTCACTAAATGAAGGTATTTCTGAACTGTTTTGAGATTCGAACCGTTTGCGGGTATCTGAATCGAGGGTACGAGAGGCTAAATGAAATAAAATAAAATCACCAAAGTTTTTGATATTTAAAGATTGGAGCGCATGATATGATTCATAAAACACGTTTGTTAATACTTGCAATTCTTGAAAATTACCCGATTTAACTGCTGGATAACTTAAGAATTTATCTAAATATGTCAAAGCTAAGATACGTTTGTTTTGGTAACGTTCGATTAAGGCGTCGAAAACAACTTCATAATTATTGGCTGTCATTGGAATCCCTTTTACAATCGATAAGGCGGGTCCGCGTAAACACGACACAAGGTAATGGTATTTTTCTATTTGTGATATAGAATTATTCTCATGAATTAAGTGAACAAACGTATCATAAAACGTTTGCCAGTTTTCGATGTTGCTATCAAATTTAGGTAGATCAAATTTAGGTAAACGCGCATTGACTTTGGAATTCCCGGAATGCGTGAGATCGGAGTCGACTCGCGCCGGCGACGCGCCGCCCGCGCCCGCGGCCGAGCCGTCCGCTGGCGATCCGGTGACGTTGAAGCTCTTCTCGTATATCGGCAACGTGCTACCCGCTGCGATCACCGCATAATACAATTCGTCAAATGAAACCATAGAATTTTGGTTAATTTGTACATCGGGTTTGATTGCTAACTCTAAAGTTTGTATTTCATTACACAACGAACCAAATTCTTCGCGAATTGAATGAACTCGAGTGTATCTCGACTTGAACGCCGATACCTTTGAACGATCTTGAACCATTTCGTTAGATAAGTCGTAAAGGATTTGCATAGCTCGGAATACATATTCGCGTTGTGATTGAAGTATTTTAAGTTTACTTGCTTCCATGTTTTTTAGTTCGAAGCTAAAAATAAAATAATGTTAGATAGCCTACTTTGGTGTATGAAGGTAAATGAAATCAATTTAGGTGTAGATTTGAGGTGGAGTGTGTAAGTACCTACTTACATATATAAGTTTTATAATGTAAATGTAACATAAATACCATAAAATATTGTTATGAATTCTATAAAATTTATAAAATATTTTGGAGGTAGGTTCCAATCTTATATGAAGACTCGAACAAAATGTAATGAAGATGTAATGCTACTAAATTGTAATGACTTGTGAATCCGTATAGTATCACTGTACGTATAACCAACACAATTTTATAAGGTTATACCTAGTTTTACAATAAAATGCGTAATTTTGCTTATTTCTCAGAGTTTTCGATCGAAATTGAACCTGAGATTAACAAAATACTGTTTTTCCATAGGTATTCGCGCTCGTAATGGACCAACTTTATGTTTTGAACTAATAAAGTAAAAGTTTTTTTTTGTACATAGTTTTGTCTGGCTGGTCAACCCAAGAATTTACCAGGCTAAAAGATGGAGATAAAGGAAACTGAATAGGCACTTACAAGGTCTCACGTTCCACCACAACACTGTTATTTTTCTTGATTGTTAGTATTTTTAAAATTGTCGAGATAGCGGCCGCTTCGGTTCGTTTTAAATTCAATATGTCTGCTGCACAGTGTTCTTTTCACTCAAACACGTATATCATTCGCCGTGAGAGGGCGACACCGTACATTGATTGTAGTTTGTGGGTTTTAGGCGCGAAATTTAAACCCTGCGTGTTTAGGAGTTAGGAAAGGGATGGAAATGAAGGAAATTAGGGATTATCTCTAAGCCTGTTCACTTACATATAATGTAAATAAACAGTAGAGCCAGAACATCTGTGGTATTGTATAAGTTGTACGTGTGAGTTGTAAATATTTGTCTATGGACATGCGTAAGAGTTGCCACAGGTACGTAAGTATGTACTTACCTCTTTTGAGTTTATAAATAATATTTATTTTTACAAAAAATCTGCGTAAATCGATATGTACATTATAGTGATGGACTTATATAGACCTTGACAGTAATCAATAACTTGCAAAAACTACAACTCCGTAATTGTTAAGATAGTACCTAGTCTATAAGGATAAATTGTGCATGGTTCCAAGGAAAACGCAGTTGCTCAATAAGAGTATATTTTGTAAGGCACCAGAAATTTTCAACAAAGTTCCTAAATCTATTCATTCTTCCGCAGACATATGCACTTTTAAAAAACACCTTCACGACTTCCTCAACGAAAAATGTTATTACAGTATAAACGATTTTTTAAATGATAGGACTATATTATTATAAATATATGTTTTGTTTGAAAAGTCCGTTGATCCATAGTAGGTAAATATTAAAACTATTGTATTGAATTGTAATGTAATGATGTAATGATAATGGAATAATTGTAATGCATTGGAATTATTGTATGTTTCTTTTATTATTTTTTATGTTATGTTAATTTTATTTTTAATTGTATTTGTGTGTGTAAATTTAATATTGTATGCCTAAGAGGCGGGACATAGTTGAATCTTAAAAATATATAATATCTGTACTGTACCTACGTCTGTACCTACCTATGCTCCACAATAAAATACTTTGACTTTGACTTTGACTTTATTATTGCAAGGTGCTAACTTCACCGTGCAATAATATAGGTACATCACGAGTATCGTATACTAGGTAGTTTATAGCACGTGTGATATAAACCTGCATATATTACACGCTTCTCTGTATAATAATATACTACTTAGGTCACGGATAAATGTGTAATAAGTGCGGGTTTAGGTCACACGACACAGTGCTATAGAACTATTAAACAATTTATGTACGAAAAATTACACCCAAAAACTCATTTTCTGAAATTCTCTGATTTCGTAGTAGTCAAGCCTATCTTTATACGGTGACCTAATATTTCTAAGAAATTAATAAACATACACAGTCAATAGAAGTTTCACATTATAATTGTGGGAATCGTATATTTATCGATAAATAATGACTTTATCCGATAATAGTTCACTGATATCTCTTATTTATCACTATCATGGCTAAGTATGGCGCCTTAGTTTAGTCACTGTCTCATAAATACCTTTATTTACAAAATATACCTATCTACAATGCCTAGTCAAACAAGAGTAAGAGGTTCCAAGGGGAATACTTAGCTTCTAGCAATGGAGATTATTTTCTTATGAAACTTCTGTTTCATGTCGTAGAGTGATTAATCCTCAGGTAGGCTGTACTACCAAATGCTTCAATCAAAAGTTTTGTTTATAATATTTGGGCCATTGTTTGAACACAATCTCACCATGGTAAGTGATGATGTGGCCGAAGGTGGTAAGCACACAAAGCCTAGAAGGAACTGGCTCTCAAGTGTAGCTGTCGGAACACACTGGTAGGTGCTTGGCGACAGATTTTCAACATGATGATGTACCCAGGCATGCGGGTACTACAAACTACCCTACCACCTTGCTATGGTTTCCTCACGGTGTTTTCCTTCACCGAAACCTCAAGCTCATTGAAGGAATTCGAACCCGCACTCTTCATCATGGAATTTGAGGTCACTACGACTAATCTTATACAAAAAATCTCGTGTCACGATGTATGTTCGGGTTAAACTCCGAAACTACTGAACCGATTTTGATCTAATTTCGTAACTATCTGGAATTTGGTCCAACTTAATCTATTGGGTGGTTTATCTCAATTATGAGGGGTAGGGTAGGACTGGGTGGGGTAGGGTAGGATTGGGTGGGGTAGATTAGGGTAGGGTAAATAGTGCTTCAAAAAATCCTCTCAGCTATAAGAAACATTATTTCTCATAGCATCTCAAACAAAATGGGAAAACAACATCCAATTTCAAAGAAAAGCAATTTCAACTTTATAAAACTTGTTAAAAAAATGAAATAACTACGTGTTGACGTGTAAAAGAACCCAATGTAAATGCGGGAAAAAACGTCGCAATTCACGCTATGACGCGCAATGCGTTCCTAGAAACGGCGCCGGGCGCGTTCCAATCTACGCGTGGGTGTACATACTAAATATTTTATAGTCATTGTACTTATAGCAAGTCCATAATGTCCCACAGGCCTCGTCTCACATATGAGGGTGAAAAGGAATGGGCAGGAACTCCACCACGCGTGCCCACTTCAGATCAGTGGAGATAGGCTAGTGGTCAACTTACTGTTGGAGTTTTCAAGCCGCCTAGTAGGCCTACAACTAGCTTATCGCCCGTCACCAAGAAGTATAAAGCCCGTGGAGAGCGCGTGCGGAGCTCCCGCACTTGCCAAACATACAGGGTGTTGTTTTGGTCGGCGACAAGCGACCCAGGAGTGGTAGTACAAAAAATATCATTCCCAAAAATGGACTTAATTCCATTAAATACTGTAAATGCGTTGAGAAATACCTTATTCAATTTGAAATAAAATTACCGCAAAGTATGGTCACTCGGCACGTGCACAGACTAGAGCTAGGTGCAAGCCGCCATCGCCCCACCCCTTTACTCCCTCGCACTCCCGTTGAGTATTACGTCTACACTTTAGCTTATTACATGATTTTCCAAATAATATTTTTTTTATTTTTATTATTAAAAATAGTATTTTTTTAATATTTTTTTAGCATCAGTAGGTATCATTTGATTTATCCACCCTAAGTCGCTCGTCGCTAACCAAAACAACGACCTGTATATATTTTTTACGCATATGTTAATTTTCGTTAATTCTATTGATAACAGACGGAGATTTATTACAAAAAAAAAAAGAAATTCCAAAAAAGAATATAAGTGAAACGTACTCAAATCTTTTTTATTTTTTAAATCCAGTAAATATTCATAAAATTAGCATTTAAAATCATATTACCTCTTTCTTTTTCAAAATTGAACCCATAATCTAAGCATCGCAGACCAGTCATCTTTTACGTTTGCTGTTATTTCTAATACAAATAATAATCAAAACCTATTACAAAACTCAAACAAATTATAAATGACCACCAGTCTCCTTTGCGCCTGCCAATCAAATCGGTTCCCCCATAGCAATCGGTGAGTTGTGTTTGAAACAAAATCGTGTCGACGCGCACTCCACGGGCTTTATACTTCTTGCCCGGGAGCTTTACGTGCCTTATTCCGAATCACGGAATTTATACTCGTAGTACAGAGGTCCGTAAACTCTCGGCTATCGTTGTGTATGCGTTGACCTAATTAAATTGGCCGTAAGTGTGTAAACTTAACTGATAAGTAAGTATAATTATTTATTACTGATGACCTAAATGTTCAATCTACCTATGCTAGTTAACTACGCAAGACTTAGGTAGGTTTGTATTAAGTTTGTACTATGAATGGTTTATAGAAACTTAACTATAGTATATTTCAAATAACATGAGTTCGGTGACACATGGTATTTTATTAAATTTCTCAATGGTTAATGTTCATTTCAATATAATAAAGGAATACTATGATAGAGCTAGGTTTCACAAAATATTGTGAATATTATTTCAGAGTAATCAAATGGAATTTCACTAGATATTGGTAAAAAACCCTTGACCTTGACGACTCATCCTATGTGAAATAGAGTATAAAGGGTATTTATTAGCACATTATAATAAATATCCTATATAAGGGGAAAGGCAGCTGCTCCCCCTTAGAAGAGCGGTCGTTCGCTGGTAAATTGTAATTCTGACGAGCTTCATAGCTTAACGGGATGCCCCCCCCCCCCCCATACAATCCTGGCTACGCCCTTGACTGGTAGTCAAAGTCAAAGCCATTTATTCAATTTAAGCCGCAGAGAGGCACTTATGAAGGTCACATTTACTGATTTGGAAGTCGGCCTCCAACTGAGAAGAATCCGGCCGGTAGAGAGGTCGGATGCCGAGACAATGATCCCGGTTCGAAACCTACAATGACATTGAGAAGTGTACCACACCGTGACGTCACGCGATATTTCAGCAACTTCAACACACGATATCTTCGTATTTTTTTGTTTAATTGACAAAAGAAAAAATACGTGTCTAATATTTTTTGATAATGTAAATGACGGACTAATTAGTATTTTTCAGGAAAGTAGCCTATTGTTTGACTTTGATGGGAACCGAACCCGTGACCTGTGGCCCGGCAGTTAGGGCATCTAACATCTACAAAGAACTTGGATATGCTAACATCTACGTCAGCCGGTCTGTCAGTCAAGTAAGTATTTCGTTGATAAATTACAGTATATTGCTTAATATCAGATTACACAATCATTCGAGAGTTTATGTTTTGCTTCCTCGTAACCCTGTTTATGATTTTGCAAACATGTTTTTGGCAGCCCTACGTAATACGTTTTTGGTGTATTGTTATGTAATGTTATTTTGATAGCACGCACAATGCATAATCGTATATGAGAAACGACATAATGACCTTTGATTAATTATTATAATTATGCAATGAATGCAAACAAAAAAAAAAAGACACCGTTTCCGACTCCCGCTTTCACATGCATTTCCGAGGTATTTTTAATAAAGTGTCCTATATCTATGTCTATCTGCATGTCAAATTTCATCCAAATTCGTAATTCAAATTCAAAAATTATTTATTCAATTTATGCCCTGATAAGGCACATATGAACGTTAACAAAATGACTCTACACCGGTTCCAAATACAACTTGAACTGAGAAGACTCCGGCAAGAAACTCAGCAAGTCTTTTTTTTTCACAAACATCTAAACACACTTCATAATTCATTCATTTACTGAACATAGGCACACGACTAAGCTAAGTTTTATTAAAACCACGCGGGAATCGAACCCATGACCCGAGGCGTGGCACTCAATGAACGTCATATCATGTGCTCGTAAAGATGAGAATCAATACATTATAATGTCAAGATGATTAACGTGGTCATTGAATCTAGGGTCATTCATCACTATTAAGTAAACAACTCTTCATTGTACTTACAGATATGCCTAACTGTTTATACCTAATAGATCTTTTTTTTTTTGTTAATTTGTTCATGACCATGGATTCAAAGTCCTTCAGTCGCATACATTTTATTTATAATATCACTTTAATATAGTCCGCACATTAACTTTCACATAGTCCGGATTATCAGTCACCGTCCAGTCATGTTTTAGTAAAGTGGTGGTCATTGTACTAAAACTTTACACGGACTTTTTGAGACAACTTGTAAAGTCACGATACACATAATTAATTTCATTTCACTTCACTGGTGCACATGGATTGATCTTTATTGGATAAAATACCACCGATAATATGCAATAAAACTCAAAATACATGAATTCATGTAAATAAAAATGAAAACGCAATGTCACTCTGCAAGTTCCCGCCAAAAAGTCCCCTAATAGATCGAGATCCCAGGGCCGCCAGACATTACTTACTTTTCTGACGGGCAAAATGTATAGAAATTATTAGTGTTAGTACTGAATGTCTTCTGCCTATATTTTATGGATTAAAAATGGCAATTATCGTCTTATTTGCATTATGACCTCGCGCAAATACTCTAGCGACATTTTAATTTTGTTTAGGGAATGTTTGGCTGCTACGATTGATCTGGCTGCTTGCAAAAAGTATTGAAATAGTTTAAGAAAAGTACGTCATGTGCATAACATGGTACCTGTAAATGTTATTGTAGAGTATTCTCTACCCAAATAGATAGAATATTAGTAGGTTGTACAAGAGTATGTTCCGCGCCACTTTTGCTGACGAAGCAAAGACTATGGTATATTACTTAGAGAAATTACATTATACAGGTCGTTGTTTTGGTCAGCGACGAGCGACTCAGGGTCGATAATACAAATGATACTGGTGCTAAAAAAAATATAAAAAAAATACTTTATTTTTTTTTAATAATAAAAATAAAAAAAAATTTTTTTTGAAAATCATGTAATAAGCCAAAGTGTAGACATAATACTCAACGGGAGTACGAGGGAGTAAAGGGGTGGGGCGATGGCGGCTTGTGCCTAGCTCTAGTCTGTGCACGTGCCTAGTAACCATACTTTGCAGTAATTTTATTTCAAATTGAATAAGGTATTTCTCAACATATTTACAGTATTTAATGGAATTAAGTCCATTTTTGGGGAATGTATATATTGTACTACCGCTTCTGGGTCGCTTGTCGCCACTTGTCGCCGACCAAAACAACAGCCTGTATAGTAAGTTACTAATGTACGATATGTCTGTCAATGCATCTACAGGGTGGATACGACAATACGTCAATAAATAGAATAGTAAAAAAAAAAACAAAAAAAAACTAGTAATAATAGTATAGTTATATATCATTGAGTGCACATTTAAAAAAAAAGAACTTGCTGATTTTTTTCCGTAGTATGTTCAGTTAAAATTGTATTTGAAACTGGTTTAGAGTCATTTTGTTAACGTTCATAAGTGCCTTACCGTAAAATACTTATAAATACAAACTACTTTTACCATGGAACGAACTTCCAAATAGCAAAAAAATACAGCTTTTCATACATGTTAGCCGAGGAAACATTGACCTTTTGTATAGTATATGCAAACTACTCATGCTACACACAAAATAATGTTGTTTTCGCTATCACTCTACTAATATTCTATCTCTATGACTCTACCTACACGACTCTACCTATGTCGCAACTTGGTAAGTTTAATTCAAATTCATTCCGCTATTACGACGTGAGAATATCAAATATTTTAAAAAATCTTTTTAAATTGTGATTTATATGTTGAATTATGTTTAAAGACTTTTTTTTAAAAACATGTTGGCGTTTAAAGACTTCTTTGATGCTCAAATGAAACCATAGATTATTTACGATAACTTTATTTAAAAAAAAACTTACAAACTAATAGGTAGGTTCTTAATGTAACAGTTTTTAATAATATATCTGTTACAACATGTTATTTATATCACAGTTCCGTCGTATAATCGACGTTATAAATATATTTACGTTATAAAATAACATTAGATGTAGGTACGATTAAGGTTCATTATACATTGAATCTATATATCATTTATATTATGCGTTAATAAATATCTAATTTCCTTTTAATTATGATACACGATTGAAACATATACAATCCAAATTTTCAGTTAAACAAGAAGAAATTATTTCCTCCTTTTATGGCAGTTCCACATTAAATACCAACATAATAATAATAAATAATACAAAGGAACATATACGCGCCATATAAGCTGATAATTTTATCATAATCCTACTATACGACGCATTTAATTTTAAAGTTATCTAATTTAAACATTATATTTATGTGACTCACATTATCAATAATTCACAGTTAACCTTATTTAGATAATATATTATCAGTTATTCTGTGACTAGGTTGCATATCATCACATATTTAATTATGATAACAGTAGATACCAACTAATAACTCCCTAATAATTAGCTTATGCTAACAAAACAACACTTTTCACACATCCATTACTGTTACCAACATGATAAATACAAAAATCGAATGCACTATTTAAAATTAGAACTTACATTTTTAAATTGTACTCAAACTTATTCACTAAACATTTTGGTTTCCATTATTGGCACTGGCCGCTTCAAAGTCATGGATGCTCAAAAGAAAAACAAAAGTCCTTTCGATTTGCAACTGAAAAACCTTGGTTGCATTAAAAATAGCTCAAAATTCGACGTCCTCTGGCAATGCTGGCAGCTTTAGACACTGTCGTCTGTGTTTTCGCCGCCTCTGCACAGTTTTAATGCACTTCTTTAGCTCTACATTGCTGCATTCCTTATCTTCTGGTAACGGAGGTAGAGACCTCTTCGGTCCCCTCGGTAGAACACATTCAGTTGAGAAGTAGTTGAGTTCTTTGCACCTCAACATATCGGCATCAGTGGTGAGCATCGAGAATGAAAGTTTCACTAACATTTTGCCGCGAAATAACACATGCGTTCTCAGTGGGTACGGGGAACAGACTGAACGGGCGACCGCGATCCGGCGATGCGATATACGCACGAAGGCGATTGTGATATTAATTATATTTAGAATTAGTCCGTTTGCATGAAAACAAACGAGGTTGTCGATAGGGCAATGTAAATAGGATGCAGAGCCAAATATGTTCAACTAAACAATTGATATCACAATCACAATGTATCGAAGTACCTATAACATTCATTCAGGAGATACTGTTTTATATGTTGCAGCCACAGACTACCGTTGCAGCATATTTGGGTATTTACGCACAACGCATTAACTATATACGCAGATTCATGTCTAGACAGTCTGGGTATCGTCTGGTTGACGCCTAGACGCTGCCAGATAATGAAAACTGCCGATTTTATCTTCAATGTAGAACGACTCTCCTTCAAATAAAGGCCACGGAAAGCGGAATTTCTCACCCTTGTTTATTGGCTTACTGCATTTCTACGGGTGCATACAATACAATAAGCGTGCCTACTTCAGTATTACGAGTTTTATTTGTTACATCACAAAGAAGGTTAATATATTATTTATAGATAAGAAACTTTTTTAAATATCTGTGATAAGAAACAAATGTCATGTGATTTGTGATATGCTGCTATCACTTTAACTAGCTTATGATTGGAAATGTCCAAATTTTAAGACTGGAGATTTCTAGTCGTAGGTATTCTAGTAAGTAGGTCACGAAAGGCAGTGCCTACTTAAACATTAGATATCACCTACAGGGTTGAAATTCGAGATGCAAACCCCTTCAGCGCCCCTTCAAACCCCGGGAAGAGATTTTTGCAGATGGTTGTCGACAATCGTCATCGTTAGTAAACGATAACAGCAGTATAAATAATAAATTCGTTCTATTTTGTAATGTTGCTTTAGGACAGTTATTTATTTGACCGAACAAGCGTAGCGAGTGAAGCGTCGCCGTTTCAGATTGGACAAAATTACTTTCGTATGTCCGTATGTCCGAAGGATGTCTCTCGTCGTAGGACTTACAGGGCCAGTAGACAGGATAGTTATCGACAATCGTCATCGTTAGTAAACGATCAACCTTTGTATGGGATTGACATTTCAAATCGAAATATCACGTGATTTTTAACAATCTCTTATGTCAATCCCATACAAAGGTTGATCGTTTACTAACGATAACGATTGTCGACAACCATCATGTCTAGAGGGGCTAGTGTAACTGGAATTGCAAGCATCAGGTGGGCCGCATGCCAGTTTGCCACCTCAGTGGCATACAAAAAATATGAGTAGGTAATCTAAGCCGACATACTAAAAAAACGAGGTTCCTGTCAAATATTTGTGCTGCAACAAGTGACATCACGTACATTTCCACTGAAATAACTAACACACATTTTTAGGTTATCATAACGTCAGCAAATCCGTGCAGTAACTTTCCATAGCACTCGGACATGTGATGTGTTAAAATTCCACATATCTAGATAGAGAGATAACTGTGACATGCATTTTTTTTGTTTCATGATGTGACATTAAATTAAAAATATACTGTCGCCTGTGTGGAAGGGTACTTCAAATATTGAGGATATGAAAGTTTACTCAGTTTAATTCCATTTTTTTTATAAGTAGGTACAGCTGCTTTTATAGATTATTGCCAGCCGGCCGAAAATAAAAAATAATAATATATTTCCTTTATTATTTTTAGGATAGCTATTGAGAGAGTCACAGAGATATAGAGAGACAATCTTAAGGAGATGACATAACATCTTGAATTAAGGGAATGCCGTGAAATTTTAATTATAATAGTACATTATGATACATGTGTGCAAATTTGATTATTAACACTCCAGGCGATAAGGGAGCCGAGAGTGTAATAAATCAATGCACACGAGTGTCATACGACATTTTTCAACACACTTGCGAGGAAAAAAACTGACTTCAATTTTGCAATAATTGTCACTTCACGAGCGAGTGTGTTGAAAAGTATTAAAGCTTCAATGTAGGTACATCATGGAAAACATGACATGAAATCTTGTCAAAAATAAATCATTTACAAAAATACTTATCGAAAATCCTGACAATGATTGAATGAAAAAGACAACACAATACACACAACATAAAAAGTCACATTTGTGACCACTCCTTAAAATGTTAACAAAACAACAACAACTACAATAACAATAGGAAAGTTCTAGATTTTCCGTAACCAATCCCTGAGACTGAAAAGATAATAATAATAAAAAAGATTAAATGCAATCTTAATCAGCACTAAGTATCGACGCGTGCTCAACATATCGATCTTTCTGCATTGAGCTATTATTACTACGTATAGAGAAGACGTCACACATCACAACTATGTTCCGTTCAAGTGAGGCCATCCAGCCACACTTGTTATTGTAAACGATGAACGAAACGCTTAAGCGCCGTGAAAATCACAGTGTTTGCGAGAAAAATACTCTTAAAAGCGTTCTGATAGCGCTACGTGTTTCTACAGTCTCCTTAGACGACTAATTATTGTTTCAGCGCTAAAGAGAACATTAGTTGACTCTAAAAAAATGGGACATAGCCTTTGCTTTTGATAGCTTCTCTATACGTGGTAATAATAGCTCAATGTGTTTCTGCAAGATTAAACGCTAATTATACTTATATCGTCTTTTTATTGATTATATGGTTTGTTTACCCGCCATTTTTACCAGCTATCTCTTTAAATGAGTAAGAATTTTCATTGATGAAAATAATCCATTGATTTTCTATTATATTGTATCGTCATTTTCATTTGTGTTCATGAACATGTCTGTATGTCCTGAGTCTGGGTATGTAATTTACTAACAAAATGTAGTATATGTATTATATCAGTTATCTGGTTTCCATAGTAGAAGCTCTGCTTAGTTTGGGATCAGACTACCGTGTGTGAGGAATGTCCCAGGATATTTATTTATTTATCATCAGAGCATCAGAGCACTATCCAGCTCTGTACCCAGCCAGAGTATAAAGAATAGGTATGATTCCTGGGTACAAAAATTATTATTCTCATTGGTCCGTCAGATAGATTATCAAAAAATATTGTATACGTTTTTTTTGCGGGAGTGAGGGCTCGTGACGTCCGTCACTTGTTACTAAAAATGTACCACACCGTGACGTCACGCGGAACTTCAACACACAATATCTTCGTATTTGAAAAAATAGAAAAAATTTTAAATTCATTAGAAAAAATGCGTGCCTAATATTTTTTGATAATGTAAATGACGGACTAAATATAATTTTTCACGAAACTAGCCTGGGTGCCTAGACAAGATGGTTGTTGACAATCGTCATCGTTAGTAAACGATCGACCTTTGTATAGGATTGACATTTCAAATCGAAATATCACGTGATTTTTAACAATCTAATATTGTCAATTCCATACAAAGGTTTATCGTTTACGATTGTCGACAACATGTCGACAACCATCTTGTCTAGGGGGGCTGTTGCGTTTGCGTTTACGACATTTCACTAAAGGAATTTGGTAAGTACAGAGTGTACCTATTCATGGAAGTAATTTCGGCGATATGCACAATTTTATGTATAGTTTAGACACGCGATAGTCAATTCTATATTTACAAACGTCAAATCTTTACACTCAGGGTCGGGGTACTGATTGCCGTATCATTAAGCATGCATTGCATGTACTAAAATCAGACGTTTATGTAAGGGTGTGTGTATGTATTTCCAGAATGCATACAAAAGTTCAGATTTCTGTATAAGTGACCATGTGGCCGAAGATGTTGTACTACACCCAATTCATGCCCCGAAGGAATACCTAGTTGATGTAGATTTACTGCCGGTTTATCTATTCGATTTATCCTTGATTTTGTGATTGTGGATTAATTAACAGACAGTTAGTTGTTTAAAGTTTTTTTTTTAAATTAAGCGTATTATTGATGTACCGAGGCGGTCTGACTACTACGGTCGCTAATCACTAAAATATCTATCCATACTACGAAGGTAAAAAAAAAACTCGATAAAATTCGCATTCATAGATATTGCATAGGTATTCTAAACACATCGAGCAGTAGCTGTTGCTACACCTAAAAACAGACTGGTGACAGGAACGTACACTCATACATACAAATTATTATGAATGGGTGTGATTCATACACAAGGATGTCCAAATTGGCGCATATTAATGTCGGATGTAGGAAGTATTTTATCAATAAATGCTACAACTATCAGTGGGTCCCGTTAATTAATACTTAAGTATCAACCGTATGCTTCTATACAGACTCTTTCGTTTGAACAAAAAAGCTTTTGTTAGGTAAAGTATCTTGTGCCACAGACAAGGAATCAAATCAAGAGACGTGAGGTGTGCTTTGAACCTTATTGGTTCCATGCTTTGGATGAACAAAGACCTGCTCCCGATCTTAGTTTCTGCCGATCTGAGAAGCTGGTTTCTTAAAAGGATATATTTCTTCTTATGCGTTGCACTCTTGACAGAGTGGTCGTGGTCGTCATGACGTGTCATTTGTGGCGCGCTTCACAACACGCCGCCATTCTTCCCGAACTGCTGCCTTTCTGGTGCAGTCATTGGTGGGACCGCCTATTGCGGCCTTAATTTGGTCGGTCCATCGCATGGGTGATCTTCCGCGCGCTCTGGTGCCCTCCACTTTACTCTGCACCACCAATCGCTCTATGGAGACATCTCCACGCCGCGACACGTGTCCAAAGAAAGTTAGGATGCGAGCCTGTAAGAAGACATTACTACGAGCTAACTTCACAAAAAAGTATTCCTATTCAGGATATAATTTTTTTTTTGTAAACACCATCCATTACAATAATATCTAGTTTCAAAATACATGACCTAAGAAACTCGCAATTTTTTATCAAAAAGGATATTGTTACTGCAATGTTTTCTCTGATAAATATGTGCCACAATCAAAGGGCCAAAATCCGTTCCGCCATTACCACGTTATTGAATATCAAACAGCCACACAAACATACACTTTTTAACTAAATGTGGTGGATCTTGGACTTCTTCTGGGAGCCTTTCCACCCTTACGTGGACAATGCAGCGAAACTCTTAACTAAAATATTTGTACAAGTACAATTATTTTTTATACTACCTACTTAGGTAGCAAACAAGCATACGGCCCGCCTGATGGTAAGCAGTTACCGTAGCCTATGGACGCTTGCAACACAAGGGGCATCACTCGCGCGTTGCCGACCCTGAAGAAATCTCTTCAGACCCTTTTTGAAGAACCCCATGCTGTACTTCAATGGGAAAACCACGGCGGGGAGCTCATTCCACAATCTGAGCGTCCGCGGAAGAAAACTCCTTTGAGCCCGCACAGTTCGAAACAATTCTGGTTTCAATATGTGAGGATGGACTCCCCGTCGATGGCGAGAGTTGCGATGGTGGAAAGTAGCTGTGGGCATCAAGTCGAACAATTCTTTAGAACACTCTCCGTTATACAAGCGGTAGAACACACATAAGGAGGCAAAGTCTCTCCTCAGACTAAGGGGCTCTAAACCGCTTGTAAGCTCGGGATCGTCAACAATTCTGATGGCACGTCGCTGAACCGAGTCTAAAGGCCCAAGCTGGTATCCAGGTGCTCCCGCCCATAGATGAAAACAGTACTCCATATGAGGCCGGACCTGCGACTTATAAAGTTGCAGCCTTTGCCCCGATGTGAAGTACTGCCTCGCTCTATTGAGCACTCCAAGCTTTTTGGATGCCAGCTTAACCTTGTCTTCCAAGTGACTTCGGAACAAAACGTCGCTAGAAATGTCGACGCCAATATTACTTATCAAACAAGCATACGGTACGCCTGATGGTAAGCGGTTAATCGCGCGTTGCCGACCCTGTAGAAATCTCTTCACACCCTTTTTGAAAAACCCTATGCTGTACTCCATTGGGAAAACCACGGCGGGGAGCTCATTCCACAGTCTGAGCGTCCGCGGAAGGAAGCTCCTTTGAGACCGCACAGTTCGAAACAATTCTGGTTTCAATATGTGAGGATGGACTCCCCATCGATGGCGAGAGTTGCGATGGTAGAAGCGTGGGCATCATAAACAATTCTTCAGAACACTGTCAGTTGTACAAGCGGTAGAACACACATAAGGAGGCAAGTCTCTTCTCAGACTGAGGGGCTTTAAACTGCTTGTGAGCTCGGGATCGTCGACAATTCTAGCAGTACGTCGCTGAACATACACAAAAATATTCGCATATTTACAATATTAGTAGGATATAGGAAATCCTTGATTAATTAATGGTCACATTATTATAAAGCCCTGCTCACACGTAGATGACGTGCAGTAATCACGTGATTACCACGATGCGCCCGCGCCGTGTTTATTAATACACGATTACAATTTTATTATTTGTTTTCGACACTTACTCCGGAACTATGCTATCAATGTATTATCAAATAGACAATGAGTGAATCATTGCGACAGGAAACTGTTTATTTATTTAGTTTACAATGAAAGCTATTTAAATATGCAAATAGCGTCTTGATTCATCGTGGGCAAATATTGTCTGTAAATATCACAAGATGATGTAATATTTGGTACTTTGAGGTGTCATATTTTCGAAAACTATCGGGATCGTCTCATGAGAGAAACTCTGAAATCGCCAAAAATATGTCATCTCCTCATACATAAAATCAAGCTTACGTACCTACTACTACATACTTAGTACAGTATTACCCAACTGATATGGCGCGTCGTGAATCTTCGTTCGCACAGAAAAGAAAGTATGGCCCTGAAGATTAACGAAAGAATGCTTAAAACTTACAATTAACCTTAGAACACTACTATAAGGGTATACAGTACAGCTGTTAGTTCCGTCTCACTCTCAAGTCACGCCCCTCCGCACGGCGCGCACTAACATAGCGGCAGCTGCCGACCAATAGCGGTTTCCCGCGCTTTGTGAATGTACAAAAAGTATATTCTGCGCAGGTACAACGGTAAGCCATATCAATTGGGTACTACTGTAATCCGTTAGCATTTCATACATCTGCTAAATTTCATATAGGTTTTTTTTTTACTGTTTATAGGCCTGTGTTTGACCGCAATCTCACCATGGTAAGTGATGATGCGGCCGAAGGTGGTAAGCACACAAAGCCTAGAAGGAACTGGCTCTCATGTGCTATCGGAACACACCGAAAGGTGTTTGGCGACAGATTTTCAACTTGAGGGTGGTAGCCAGCCCGGCGGGTACTACAAAGTACCCTACCACCGTGCTATGGTTTCCTCATGATGTTTTCCTTCACCGCAAGCTCAAGCTCATTGTAGGATTCCGGGACCTTCGTTTCGGTATCCGACGTCACTACCACTGAGCTATCATCGCCTTAAAATATATCTATCTCAACTTACATGCAAGCAATTTTTTTTATAACCTTTACTAATCCTAAAATTACAGAAGCAATTACCTTTTGTTGCCTATTTCACGTTTCTATCTACTTGAATTACCTTACCTACATATCTTATTTCGTATATTTCTGTACAACAAAGAATTTCCGCATTGTTACCTAAATACAAGAGATTTTAACAAAAACTCTGGACGGTCCCGCATCTTCACTTTGATGGCCTAAAAATGTTTTTATGTAAAATTAACCCCAAACACGTATAGAATGAGCCTTACTTATTTATAACGAAGAAAAGAATTTTCATAAAAATATTTAGATATGTCCCTACAATTCAATTAGCCAATAGAATTGGTCAAAATTTACGTCTCGTCAGTTTTGCTGCAATTCTATTGGTTAATATTTGACAACGATGATCGGACTATTGTGTATCGTTTTTCGTAGTAGGCCCTCTGTATAACTCTCATGGACCAAAAAATTAATGGCCGATTCATATAATTTACGGATCGTTATCGGTTAAAATTAAAACTCTTATTATATACCTTTACTAATAATGAAGCAAAGACCTCAAAGTTTTGCATAGCAGACCCTCCCATATGGAAGTAGCTATCACAGGTGAAATTAGCTTATGAACTGATCTATATGCCCAGTTTGGCAATAAAAAACCTACCATTGGTAAGCAAAACGATTCGTTTTTGTTTATAAAAACCGGGCATAAATTGAATGACTCGCAGCTACAACAAAAAAACACAACTATCAATTTTATCAACAATTTAATTCCAATTAGCTATAGAAGAGAGGCGCTAGTGGTGTAGCATGATTCGTTCTTAATCGATCAGCAAAGTTAAGCTACCACCGTCGTGGCCGGTACCTGGATTGGTGACCACCTAGTGGTATATCAAAGCGAGCGTTGGTCCCGGTTATCACTTAATTATGATAGTCATTAAGCTAGTTGAAGGCCTACTAGGCGGCTTGAAAACTCCAACAGCGCAAACGTGCCTCGTCGTGGCCCTCCAGCCCTGTAGCTGGGGCTTAGAATAACAGCTACGGTGTTTCCCTGCCTGTCGTAAAAGGCGACTAAACGGGGCCTTTGGGGTCGTGGGCAATCAGAGCGGGGGCTCTGTGCGCCCAGAAGCGACCCCAAGGAGGACGATGAGTCGATGTGGTCACGACTCATCGTGTGATAGCACAGCGAGGGTGCTGGGGGGAAGTGTCAGACTTCCCCCGGGACGAGCTATCAAAGCGCCGCGCTTTGAGGGGTGAGCAGGTGCGCGTTCAACACGAGAGCCCGCCCCCCTCTCTACAGCGCAGATGGCGACCACCGTGGGGTTTTAGCCGGTAAAAGTCCGGCATAACCTGGCCGCTACCCCCGGGGCGGTAGGTATCCTATGAGGATTTCCACACGATAAAAAAAAAAAAAAAAAAAAAAAAGGTTGACCATAGTATAGATATTATTACCGTGACCACAGCCTACCTCCACCGATCCGCAGTGGGCATGCGTGGTGAAGTTTTTGCCCTTGATGATGATGAGCTATACAGAGACCGCAAACCTACTCGTAAGCGCAGTGAGCGTTCAAAAGCCAGGTGGAACAACAACCTAAAATAGGTCGTGAGATTAAATGGGTGGATGAGGAAGGCGCACATTCTGTGGCACGCTTTAGCAGAGGCCTCCTTCTAGCAGAGATCAAAATATGAGCTGATGACTATAAATGATGCAAGATGCAAGCAAGTGTGTCAAAATGTATGCGGTCATGTGTTGCAATAGAATAAATATCTACCTATCTATGACATTTACAGATAGGTGGGATTTGTAGAGGCTAGCATAAGGGCTCTCACTCGACGCCGTCAGCCTTGGCAAGCAACAAATTATAGCTGAAACACTTGCCAACTTCCGTATTGTTGTATGCCAGCGAATCTGATCGTATTTAATTACACTACAATCAATCAAAAGGTCGTCGTAAAGGTCTAACGTAAAAACCGGTTAAAGAAATCAGTTACAGTGATGACTTTTTTACGCAGTATTTCAGTAATGTTGACAAAGGTCACAGCAATCTAAGTCCGGAGATTGCCTCCGAACGAGATTGCGTGACTTACGTGGCACTGTCGATCTTAGGTACTAGGTACTTCGTTATTTCGTGCAAATCTCCCAGACCCATTTTGGAGTATGTTCTATTTTCTATTTTTACTGCAAGGTGGGCCCGCAATAGCTTAGACCAGTGGTTCCCAAACTATGGGTCGCAACCACTAGCCCTAAAAAATAGGATCAAATCCTTCAATCACATAGTTTCCTTTTTCCTTCATGAATACTAAGAGGTGAGTCCCGAATTGGGGACAGTATACGTAGAATCTCTAAGTAATCTGTGAGGACAGTTGTATATAGGTGCAGAAATATGGATTTGAGAATCGTCAGCGCGACGAAGGTGATACCTCAGAGTATATAAATACTACGTACAAGTGAGGTACAAGTGATACGATTGTTGGTATCTTGTGGCGCCATCTACCTATCTGTGGGTGAACTTACGTAGTATATAATATCCTTGGGGTGAACCACAGGGTGAACTATCTTAGTATAGCTGATAGATGTCGCTACAAAGGTTTGTGAATGTTGTCGTCATGCACGACACTCACATGGGGGACACCCAACTTCACCCAAGGGACACCTCAGGAGGACACCGAGTGTATAGTTCTACAAACTTATCTGGCCGGGTGAGAAAGACGCTGTTATCGCATTTGGTGGAGCAAACCAACCAATGGCGAATGGCAGGAAGACATTTCAAACTGGGGCGTCGTTAGTTTCTCTAATTATTACTCTTTGACACCGAGGAGGAAACATCTCCACTTCATGGGACACAAGATTACCAAACTACGGCTATCAGACAAATGAAAAATGCAACATTGCTAGAGTTCTTAAAAAATAACCAGTCAATAGAAGTTTTTTTTTCTCACACCCTATTTTTCAATCATTCATAATAAATAATGTTCTAAAGTGGTACGAATATCATATAATTCTTATGATACCTCTATGATCAAAATACCTGTCAAACTGTTGATATTTCGAACCAATTTGAACCTTAAATACACGATTTGACAGTTATTTTGACTATAGAGGTATCATAGGAAAACTCCTCATTCATACGAACAAGAAATGGAACAGATAGTACGGTACAGACAACATATGCAGGAGAGATGAGGACAGCGTGTGCTGTGCTGCACTGCACCGCGCAGGCTAGACCATTATGGATAGTTACTATACTCTTTGAGCCAGACTGCACGCACACTTGTAGTATAGTGAATGGGCCCCTTTCTTTGGTTTTACTATGGTTTTACTCATGCATGTTTTACTGTCTCTACAGAACATCTGTGGTCAAACAACTGTCATTCGGTCAAAATGTCAAATACAGATAAAAAAACAAAATGGCGAACTAATATGGCGTCCCTCCAGGTATTGAAAGTGACGCCAAATTCATGATTTTCACAGAATAATTTGTTGTTTGTTGCAGGTAAATAAGGATAATTGATTCTACTTGAACGATCTAATTGAGAACAGGTAAGAAATAGTGTATGTGCTATATTAGAACTGTTTAATTTGGTATTTCTCGTTGTTCTAAAGGCCGGCAGAATACGTTTACTATTTTCCACTAAAAATCTTGAAATTATGTTTGTTATATTTAAATAGATTCGTTAATGATGATACTGTACGATATAAAAACTTAAAATATGTTTTTTAGAGCTATTTATAAGAATACAAATAGACAACAAAATGGAGCAATGGAAATCAGCATTGTAAAAGAAACTAGAAAGTTTACTTGCTTTTTAGCCCTATGTGACGGCTAAAAAAGCAATAATTTGGCGGTTCGTGTAGCTATAATTAATCATAGCAAACAAGCTTAGGGAAAGTTATATACTGGTCATACAATATGAGCAGTAACTGTTCTATAAAACAAACTGCAATATTAAATTCATTGTGTGTAAGCAAGCAGCTATAACCATACTAAGCTTCACCAGTATGGCTGAATAACGACTGCTCAAGTTGTGTGTGTTTATTGTCAAACATTTTCTAAGTTTCAGGTGTGTATTAGTTCGGTTGTCAGGTGTATAACTTGTATGTACCTACAAACATGAAACAGTCACGTGTTTGGTTTTGGTGTAAGAAAACATTATGAGGAAACTCGGGCTATGTGGGTGATATCTAGTAATGCCATCAGGAGGGCCTTATGCTTGTTTAGTACCTTGGTAGTATAAAAAGTTGACTCTAGCATTAGTCTGTGTTAGCTTTGAGTTTCTCAGTTTAAGTGTATTCCGAACCGGTGGTAAATTCAACGGTATGTACCAATTTAACGTTCATAAATGCCTTACTAGGGCCTAAACTGAATAAATGACTTTTTGATTTTGAGTCCGGTGTTTCATATCACCCTAATTTCTTATCACCACTATCAAGTAAAACATCTGGCACCAAACATCTACCAGGGTATTTTAGCAGCTATACTTCAGAGTGTTACTAGAGAGAGATACTATCGTATGTGGGACTAGGGATCCCAGGTTTCAAAAGGCTGTCTGTGTGCATTCATGAATTATTTGCATTGTTTTTATGAATAACCCTACTCATCAATAGTGGAGTAATTATTGGTTGAAAGCTGACTTTTGAACTGGTGCTGACTTCAGTACTTTTGACCTTCATAAGTGGACATATAACTAAATCATTAATGTAATAACATTATTGTGTTATTTTCATACAAATCCCATTATAATTACAGGAAACCCTTGAGCGATGGCTACTCCAAACGCCTACAAACAAAACACATCAATGTCGATGCCAAGCCCCCAGAACAATCCGCGTTTGTATTCCATATTTCCATAATAATTATAATTAAACTCAATAATGACATGTGCAAGTATTTGTCTTGTGTTAAAAGCATAGATTTTACAGAAAAAAATTAATAGATGTTGAATGTTGTTAGATACTAACTAAATGTAACAGACGTACCTAAAGTTGATGCCTTTGCAAGCTTAGCTGGGCTGAGAACTACTGGTATTGCGTATCTAACTGCTGAATGATCCTCGAAGCATGGCTGCGATTCTATGCTTTTTTTATTCCCAAGTATTTGCATCAGTAACAAAAAACTTTATTTCTCTTTTTTATTTTTGTTTGAACTCCTCGCATTTTTAGACTTACCGTTATCTTTTGTTGGTTTTGTTTCATGTTTTGTTATGTCGAAACAGACTACATGATCGCGGGGCCCCCAATGAGTTTCGGTATGATGAAAGGTAATGCTACAATCTGTTTTACTATTACACATTTCGTTTTTTCAAAATTTTGTTTTCATACTCATCTGTTTCGGATCTAGGTGTTCTATGGGGTAATTAAAAATTGTAATAAGCACCACTCGTTTCCACATCACAAGCCATCTCTGCCTTATCTATGAACTAAGCTAAGCTCACTAAACGTAATTTCGCTAGTGCTCGCTGACTAAACTTCCACTTAACATAGTTTGCATATTTTCGTTCGCCCGGCCCGCTCCCGTCCTGTCCCTTATGCTTTTTTGTTTTTTTTTTCTTTCATTGTATTGCCGGCCCGCTGCTTGGCTTGAAGGCGGTATGAATGCACCGCCGCACCATAACCAATACCAGTACCACCCGGCGCCGTACCAAGGGGGGCCGATGGGCCACCCGGGGGTGGGTGCGGGTGCGGGCGCGGGTGGGTACGGCTGGGCCCAGCAGCAACAGGCACGTTTCGGTGCAGAGAGCGCGAGAAGGGCCGCCTCGGCCGCGAGTCCGGCGGCGGCGCAGCCCAAGGACGACAAGACCAGCCCATTCCTCTCCACCGTGCACTCGCATCCCGGCTTCACGCCACAGAAGATTGGCAAGGGGGCCGGACTAGTAAGTCACTATTTTCTTGAAACTTTTGTATAAATGCACCAATACCACAGAATAAAGAATAGTACTACCAAACCTGTACCATGAGTTTGGTATGGTACCTTAATCAATACTTGCTAGCGACTATGTTAAAGATGCGGCAGGGATATTGGTTTCCTTCAACATGTAGGTAACATAGGTACTTGGAGTATCCACTCCCATGACCCAGGTAATGGCTTGAGGTTTTAGACGGTAGGAGTCTGACATAACCTTTCTGTTGCCCCCGCAATGGAAAGGTATCCATGAGAATTTCCCCACGCAAAAAGACGTAGAGTAAGAGGTACTTAGAGTACAGCATAAAGATTATAGGGAATGTCTTATTCTTTTATACCCAATAAGTTCACTTAAGTATGAGCGTCTTCCTTAGAGAGATTAAAATACCAGTTGGATACTCAATTGTCAACTTACCAAATAACCAATTCCAGGGCGCAGGCCTACCAAAGCCCCCGAAGCCACCAGAAAAGCCACTCATGCCGTACATGCGTTACTCCCGCCGCGTCTGGGACAGCGTAAAGGCGGCACACCCTGATCTAAAGCTATGGGAGATTGGTAGGATCATTGGTGGCATGTGGAGAGACCTCCCTGAGACGGAGAAAGCAGGATTTGTTGATGAATATGAAGCTGAGAAGGTAATGTGTATTTTGGTTCATTAAAAAAAATTTGGTGTCTCGAAATGGTTGCCTTAAGATTCCAAAATAAGCTAATTAAAAACAATATTATCAATTTGATATTCCATATTCATCTTGTAAAGAACCAAAGCAATAAAAATAAAGTACAAACAAAATCATGTCCAAAATGAATAACAATAAAGTTTAATTTTGGACTCAGGCGCAGTACACAGAAATGTTGAAAGCGTACCAATCGTCGCCTGCATATATTCAGTGGCTGGCTCACAAGACACGAGGTACAATGCAATTTGAACCCTATGCCAGTTAGATGGGAACTATTTTTGTGTATACTACCACGCCATCCACTTCACTGGCTTGTTTTAACATGGGGTTGTTGAGGTGTATATTTTTTTTGTCTTATTAAATGTTTCTTATTTAATATTTGGATGTTAAGGCCATTTTTCCGTAACCACAAAAATCCCAATATTCTCAAAATGAACTTTATTGTCACCACCTAACTTTCAATATTAAATAACAACCATTCAAAACAAGACGTTTATCATTTAAATGTTTATCCATTGGGACAACCCATCAACCATTTAATAAATCATTAGTGAGCCACTTTACAGTGCACTTATGAGTATAAACACTTGGGGAAAAGTGTAGTGTGTTACGGCTAGTATTAAAAACTCATGGTGGAAGCATTTATGTCCCATATACAGGATGTAGGAGTGAATTTACATGACCCATAGTTTTGTTGAAGCCTATTACATCAGATTCATAAAATCATTAATATTTTATACAGCGGTTTTTTTAGATATCCTCTATTTTAAACACCTCGTAGATTTAATGACTGAAACCCCTATCTTAAGGTATAAGAAGCAACCTTCCAAATGTGTTGATTCCATGACCTGTGGTTTATGCTTTTTGCCAATCTCTTTATCTCTTTTTATCTATCAATCAGTCCTATATTATTTTGCCCAATACATTTTGCCTTGAATATAGTGTTCAATTAAAAATTATAAGAAAACATAAAATTGTAGTAGACATAATCGGTTCGTAAATGAAAAAAAAAAATTATCAGTTTATTAAATAATTGAAAATATCAAAATGATATGTACATTCATTCCATCGTCCCTACACCATGTAAAAGTTATTGTGACTAACCTGCACTATTGAGTAACGCTAATTTTGTCCTCCACATGCACCGTCACCTCATGTAAAATAATGCACGTACGGGAACGTCACGTTCGCACGACACACCACACACGGATCCGTCACAAATGAATCCGCTACAAATGGATCTGAAACAAATGGATCCGACACAAATGGACTGTCAAATATGGACTTACGGCCAATAGTCGGAGTATGAAAAGAGTTTGAAGACATACCACAATTCGCCCGCTTATCTGGCTTACATAGCAGCCAAGAATAAAGCCGTAGGTAAGGGAATCGTTAATTTTGCATGCATGTTTTATCGCCTGCAGAAAATAGAGTTTCGTTTATAATAATTTACTATTTGTATACCACAAGCAATTTTGAATAATCTCTAAACCCTGTTCAAAAGGTTACTTTTGCTAAGAAGACTTGGCAAATACTGAACCTATGTTCGTGACAGCTGCAATAGGCTAAATTCCTGAAAAATTCTATTCAGTCTGCCATATACATTATCAAAAAAATATTAGATTATCATTTTTCTTGTCAATTGAACAAAAAAATACTAAGTTACAGTGTGTTGAAGTTCGTGACGTCACGTTGTGTTAAACTTTTTACTCAAAAGTGACGTCCCGAGCCTCCACTCCCGAACCTCCAATCCCGAACTTTGACGCGCTTTATCTTAGTAATTTTTTAATGATTTGGCAAAGCAAAGAATAAATATCCAATATTTTTCGATAATCTAACTGACGGACTAATACCAGGGATAGATATTTTTATAATCATCCCTGTTGTATACGTATTTTCTTATAAGTTTTGTATACTTATAAGTATAACCCGTTGGTTCTCGCGAGGGACGCGCGTCCTATTATAACAGCTGATGTCATTGTTATATTTTTAACCGCAAGCCAAGCGAATAATCTCTGGCCACACCATACAAAAAGACCCTACAAAATTTAGCCTACTACAAATGTACACTAATACAATAACATGTAACCCACAGTTAATTCTACATATCTCATACATCATTTGTGTCAGCAGTAGGTAACTTGGAAGAGGAAAATTCCAGCAAGAAGGGAACACAGAAGGAACAGCAGCAGCAAGACAGAAGAATTGATATACAGCCCGCTGAGGATGATGAAGGTATGGTTTTTATACGACTAAGGTAGCATACTAGCTTACTGCCTGCCTGATGGTAAGCTGTTACCATAGCTGAAGGGGTTAAGAAGAGTCGCTGTGCCGGCATACCAAGAAAACAAATCATATCAGAATTGAGACGGTTTCAAGGAGAGAAAATTTGATTGAATCGATCAAATTGGTAGACAAGAATTGGTAAGCGGTTACCATAGCCATATGGTATACAACACACTTCACTCACGCGTTACCGAACCTTCCCCCTCCCCAATGAGCTCTGGCCACATTAATCACGCGCAGGCACACAACATAAAGTTATTTGTCTGCGGTATTCTGTAAGGTGGTGGTACTTCCCCAGTCGAGCTGGTCTTTGAGCGGATAAACGCTATGCTCTACCTCTACGGAGTTCTTAGCTATGTTTTCAAGGCCCTAGCTAGCTCATTTGCAAGGTAGTTAAAATTGAATCTATATCTATGCTTAATATATGTTTTATTGCTAATTCTATTGAAAAAAAAAGCCAAATAGTCAGATTGTGCAAAAAATATTTTAATATGTATCCTTGCTGAGTTTCTTGCCGGATTCTTCTCAGTTGAAGGCCGAGTTCCGAACCGGTGGTAACTTCAGTAAATGTGACCGTCATAAGTGCCCTTCTGGGGCCTAAATTAAATAAATGGCATAGACTTTGATGGCAAACTTTGTAACAATCGGACAAATAACAGCATGGGGTTCTTCAAAAAGGATGAGAAGAGATTTCTTCAAGGTCGGCAACGCGCGAGTGATACCCCTGGTGTTGCAAGCGTCCATAGGCTACGGTAACTGCTTACCATCAGGCGGGCTGTATGCTTGTTTGCCACCTAAGTGGTATAAAAAAAAAGAAACCCAAGAGAGATGTACTTATCCACATAATTGTTGACAGACACAGACGAAGGGTTATCGGTGAAGCACGTGGCGTACGCGCGATACCTTCGCAACCATCGGCTGATTAATGAAATATTCTCCGATACCGTCGTTCCCGATGTACGATCTGTGGTCACTACTGCTAGGATGCAGGTGAGTCAAAAAACCTTGTTACAGTGAGAATAAGATTTACAACTGATTTGATGTTGACGGGCCAGTTGGCGCAGTTGGTTAAGGTTCGCCTTACGCGCCGCAGGTCGTGGGTTCGATTCCCACACAGGACATGCATTTGTGTGCATGAACATGTCTGTATGTCTTGAGTTTGGGTGTAATTATGTATATTAAGTATGTATTTACAAACAAAAAGTAGTATATGTATTATATCAGTTATCTGGTTTCCATATTACAAGCTCTGCTTAGTTTGGGATCAGATGACCGTGTGTGAGGAATGTTCCAGGATATTTATTTATTTATGTTTGTAAGACGATGATAGCTTAGTGGGATGCCGAGACGAAGGTCCCGGGTTCGAAACCTACAATGAGCTTTCGGTGAAAGAAACATCATGAGTAAACCATAGCGCGGTGGTAGGGTACTTTTTAGTTGTAGGCTTTGTGTGCTTACCACCTTCGGCCATATCATCACTTACCATGGTGAGATTGTGGTCAAAAACAGGCCTATACACAGTAAAAAAACTATATTCTACACAAGGAGTGAACGTGTTTGCTTCTCATATTAATATAATAATAATGGTGACAGATATTAAAGAAACAAGTGCAATCGCTAACAATGCACCAAAAGAAGTTAGAAGATGAACTGCAGCAGATTGAAGAGAAGTTTGAAGCCAAGAAACGCAAGTTCATTGAAAGCAGCGAAGCTTTCCAGGAGGAACTTAAAAAGGTACAGTATTGTAGCTCATGTTTTTAGTTAAATTTGGTCTATTTGTACACAGATTATTATGAAAATATTATCAGACAATTAGGTAATACGAGCTCATCTGATTCCTAACCGTCATAAGAGCGCTTTAGTGATGCGAGTTCCCCGTTCGCACGAAACAGCGTCAAAACGCTGGTTTGCGAGAATATCGACGTAATTCAAAATTCTGTCAAATTTAATTCTGTATACCAAACAATCATAAATCTTTGATATTTTAGCGTGCGTAACTTGAGTCTAGATTCACGAAAAATAAACAGATTTAATTTTGTGGTTGGTATGCACTAAAATATTTACGAAGAAATTAAAATTAAAAAATGCTATTCTCTAAAATCAATCATTTTTAGTTCCGTCGCTATTCTCGCAAACCAGCAAAAAGAAGAGCATGCTCTCCCTTTTGGCATGCGAAGTAAATACATACACTGGCATCATCTATTTAGATTTATATCTGTAAACAATCTCATTCTTTATTGGAACAGGTTATAGTACCTTTCTCTACAGAGCAAATCTGGCAGGTGACAGGTTTTTTTTTAATTATGTACCCTTTAATTAACCCAGCTGTATATATGGTAACTGTATGATGTGTTGCAGCACTGTAAGCCGGCGGTAGACGAGGAGACGTTCTCCCGCATGGTGGAGCGAGCGCTGGAGCAGATGCGGAGGGGGGTCAACCCCACCACCACCACTACACAACCGCTTTCCCTCAACGTCGCTGAGAGGAAAGATGAGGTAACATTGGATTCTAAAGAAGTTAGGTGCAACAGGTTCTCTGTACTGTGGAAGTAAACCTACAGAAGATTCCCACCCTTATAATATTACTTTAATGAAGTCTTTCTCAAAGTGGGCGATAACGGCTCCTTGTGGGCGCTGGGGGCCTAGAGGGGGTATAAGAGGTCCAGATCCTTGGGGGGTGTTGGTTTAGGGGGCAATGGCTGATTTGTAATTTTATCTACTTAATATTTAAATTCACTGAAATTAAAACCTCCACAACATCGATTATTTAGTTCATATTTTTGCTACCATAGAAGCATAAAAATAAATTACAGAATGCTTGTATGACGTCAGAACATTAATGCACCTTTATAAGGGAATTATCCATGTTACACTTATTTGCAGCCAATGGAACAAGATCAGAACCCAATAAAGTCTGAAAGCAACGGTCCCAACCCTCCAACACAAGTGGACAAGGTGTCCACGACTGAGGTGAAGCCGGACGGGAACATTACTACGGAGCTGAACAAGCCGGATCAGCCAGATGGAAAGGATAAGGAGTCTGATGATAGCAACAACACTCAGGATAGTGAGGGTATGTAGAATTAACTTTTAGACTCATTAATTATGGCAATTTTTCTGACAGGTAAATATCCCGGGACATTCCTCATACACAGTCATCTGATCCCAAACTAAGCAGAGCTTGTACTATGGAACCCAGACAACTGATATACTACATATACTTCTTCAGAAATCACCACACAAATGCATGTCATATGCAGGAATCAAACCCACGACCTGCGGCGTAATAGTTAGGGGTCTTACCAACCACGCCAACTGGCATAAACCGCTTACCATCAAGTGGTACAAAAAAGTTGAACTTACGGTCTGGCCGGCTACCTTATAAGCTAAAAATCTGTAGTCAAGCAGTGTCGGTGTGTTCTCGCAGCTGCGCTTGAGCAGGGATCGGTTGACCCAGCATATCTTTTTTGTTATATAACTATACACCGTGACTTTTTATTCGTCTTAGAAACGCAACCCACATAATGTACCCAATGAATAAGTACTAATAATTCATAAAATAATTTTTTTAATCATGAAATATAAAAATGTATTAACCTCTGGTCATCCGGCCGCCCGCTAAGTGTCATATTACAAAAGCGCCGTGGGTGGTCGGCGGTGTCGGATTACGTCATCGGCGCGTGGCACTTGAGTTGGCTTATCGCCTTTTGTGTTTGAATGATTCAAGTTACTGTAAACAAACTTATGTTTCCTAGCAGAGGATGATATCATCTATATATTGTAACACAAATAATACTGTTCCCGTGTTTATTTTGGTTTATGCAACATCTTGAATTGACAGAAGTGACTAAAGTTACGACTAATTCAATAAAAATGATAATAGACATAAATATACAAAATAGCCTAAGGTTTATTTTATTCTACCCGTTAATTTATAATATTTACTTGAACATAAAAATAAAATATACACGTATATACCTCAAAAATATATGACATTCATCATTTCAAAATAGCAGTGAAGCGCGCGGCGAATCATTTTTACGCGGGTCGCGACGAAGATTTGTAAACCTTCTTGTAAAGTAATCACGATATATTTGAGGTTTATTTTTAGCATGTATCGTGCGAAATATTATATTTTACAGAAATCAGGTAGTAGAATGATAAAATATGGTATATTACCATGTTAGAAAAGGCTAGATATCAACATAGTAAAATAATCATGGTAAAAGCAAGAGGTTTGTTTATGTTCGAGTTTGTAATGATCAGTTCATACAAATTGGCAAATTTATATTGTAACCAAAAGAAGAATAAACAGCCATTCTAATGATGTATAATACGTATACTCTGTCAATACAAAAACACATAAAAAAAGGGGTCCATAACTTCAAGTCGCAGCAGGTAGTTTTCGTCCCGTTCCGGGAAGTCATTGCCCCCGGCTTGTGTGAAGACACACTGCGCCATTTTGGCACGTTGATTATACGGGTGGTTCACTTTCGTAAAAAATATTGTCAATTTTATTTTGTTGTCAGTCGGTTGTGATGTCATGTTACTTGGTGTACTATGGGTATTATAATATTATATCTATATATATTATATCTGTATATAGATATAATATTGCTAAAACATTTTTTTTATTCTTTCCA
Organism: Polyploca ridens; assembly: GCA_951394255.1. Lineage (NCBI taxonomy): Eukaryota > Metazoa > Arthropoda > Insecta > Lepidoptera > Drepanidae > Polyploca > Polyploca ridens. The sequence goes on from OX596263.1 coordinate 4,237,231, forward strand.
ATATTTTACAATCGAAATTAGATATAACGATTATTCTAGCTTTGCTACCGTCCTGGTTACGATCAGATTCTCCTAGATTTACTCATTGCGAAGATCCTTTTGCTGCAGTCCTGGTCATCATCAGACCCTCAAGAATTCCTGTGACGAAGCGCCACTCTAAAGTATAATATACTATTCAAATTCGACGTTCCTAGCTTTACCCCTTGCGAAGTTCTTTGATGCAGACCTGGTCATCATCAGACCCTCAAGAATTCCTGTGACGAAGCGCCACTCTAAAGTATAATATACTATTCAAATTCGACGATCCTAGCTTTACCCCTTGCGAAGTTCTTTGATGCAGACCTGGTCATCATCAGACCCTCAAGAATTCCTGTGACGAAGCGCCACTCTAAAGTATAATATACTATTCAAATTCGACGATCCTAGCTTTACCCCTTGCGAAGTTCTTTGATGCAGACCTGGTCATCATCAGACCCTCAAGAATTCCTGTGACGAAGCGCCACTCTAAAGTATAATATACTATTCAAATTCGGTGATCCTAGCTTTACCCCTTGCGAAATTCTCTTCGCTGCAGTCCTGGTCATCATCAGACCCTAAGGGTTTACGGATATAAGATTATCTAACATAACAAACAACATAACATCGGCATTTGGTATTGGAAATTCCCATAGGCAGCGGTGACCGCTTACCATCCGAACACAAATTCAAATAGTGATCACTCTGTAGATACACATGTAAACAAATCACCACTTCAAACTGTCAGTTTCAAATTTCTACGCACACATGCTCAGCGCCATCTTTGTATGTGTGAGTGACATAATGACTACATTATGTTTACGAATGAAATACTAAAAAATTGTGGTATATTTTATAAAAATACTAACAAATACGTGTTCCTCATAAAAAAACCAATAAGAAAATGTAAAATTCTTATCAGTTTACATTGAAAATAGCAATCAAATCATAAATAGAAAGTTCCAATACTAGAAATCCAAAGTATGTCATTTTTTTTTATCGATTTTGTTTTGTTGTTTTACGAAGTTGAAACGCAAAACTTGGCATTCTTATACTATTTTTAGCAAGAATAAATGATAAATTTACGATAACATACAGGTTTCTGATATAAATCCACATAAAAACATAAATCACAAACATTTAAAATTTTTAGGCCGAGGCGCCGAGATCCGCGCGGGCATGGCGCGCAGAGTGAAATTCAACTGGTCATATTTTTTTAATTTTCTATCAAGACCGAATGAACTTTGTCCACCAATCAGAAGCTTAGCTCACTCTCCAGTCATTCTAATACCATTCAAGCGAATTTAAACTGTCCCTTTGTCGAAATAAGGCAAAAAATTACCTGTGGTCGACCCGACCAGCCCGACCCCAATAGGGGTCGGCCGGTAGACGCGCGTACAAATT